>JABVXU010000069.1:0-187826 GCA_013365365.1 Cruorifilaria tuberocauda
TTTCTATCATCATCCACATCATGACAGTCATCATTCGTTGGACCACGAAGGATGGAAATGGGATTGAGATGTATTGTAAAATCCAGACTGTATTTTTAACAACTATTTTGTTTAAATTTACATCGATTATTGAAAGCAGGAATCGTTCCTGTGTAATTCATAAACATTTGCAATTGAATAAAAGAATTTTTAATTCTATATTATAGTAATATTAACTGTTTGACACAGTAGAGCATAATTTGCTCTTATTAATTAATTTTTAAAGGTTTTTAATAGAAATATAATTACCAGTTTTTACAAAAACAGTCTTAAGAACAGTCAATAAAACAAGATACAATATCATTAAAATAACTTATTGTTAACATGTTGCGGAAGACGTTTCATTTTATCAATATTTTAGCATGTGGGATATTTTAACAATAAGCCAACTGACAATAAATCAAAGAAAAAAAGATATAATGATTTCCATATCAAAGTGACCAAGCAGATCGGTCACGTAGATCACGGTGGATAAAAAGAGATGATGCTGGTACACTACCACAAAGAGAGTTGTACATGCCATTCAGTTTAACTTCACCATAAATAGAATTTAAACTTGCAGAAACCGCTTCAGTTTTCATTTTTCCATCTCTCTTTTTCCATGACTGTATTCCTTTCATCAATTTGCTGCAACATACCTCTTCCATTCTTTTCTCGATCGAAGATAAGTTATCTGTGCTTTTAGATATGGCAGATGCGATATAATCAATGTTATCAGTAATTTCATGTCTTTTGAAGCTTTCTGAAGCTATGAATTCATCTTTGTCATCCATTTTTGTAACGTATCTGAAATTAGATCGAAGTTGCAGTGAGGCAATAATATTCTCATTTGAATTTTTGGTATAATATATCTTAAATGTGTTTTGCATGTAATGGATTCATATACTTAAACGAAATAGTATTGAAATTTCAAAAGTAGAAATCATATACTGAAATGATTACAGTACATAACAATAATGATTTTGATTAGTCTCAAAAGAAAAAAATAGTACGAACAGTAAATTCAGATGAAATTAAAATTGTAACCCGATAAGCATCAAAATGACAACAGCAGGTAAGATAAACAGGATAATTATCGGCCAAAATGGATCCATATTTGATAATTCTTTAACGGTTTGAAATGAAAAAGTTGAGTAAGTGGCATTAACGGTAACAGTAAGTTCAACTTCTTTCTGAACAGTCAGTGCAGCGAAAAAAGACTCCGTGCTATAGCGATTTCGGTGGTGAACTAATAAATCTTTGTGACCATTTTGTGGACATCGATATGGCTGTAAATATGTTCTTTATGAAAGTTTTTCTTTTTATGAAAAAAAGAAAAGTTGAATAACAAAATTTCTTCTTTGCATGGACTTTTTGTTCATACTTGAAATTCAACACATGGCACCAAAATATCAGACTTATATCAATATCAGACTATAGTGTTTTCGCATTAGTATTAGCAAATTCTTCGACTGTGTTAACTTTTAAGATAACTTCTAAATGAGAACTTTTAATTTAAGTAAAAAAGATTAAGTTTAAGTTAAAAGTGTTTGTATAAACCAGTACAAAGTTTCCGAGAATTTGTAAGTACGTCAAATTTACACTGATATCGTACTGTACCATATTAAGCTTAACTGAGTGACATTTCGCCATAGCGATAAAATGATTTTTTTAATAAACTGACGAAACTTATTACTATAATTCCTTCACAGCCATCCGCTTTTTTTGTGCACAAAGTCAGTTTGCAATGAAATGACAAACGTTCCGAATCGAAAAATTTGAAGACTTTGACATGTGCAAATGCCATGAGTTTGTAATCGGAATAAATCACATCGGAAATAATATTTCCATCTGCACTGCAACTGAAAATATTTTTCATTCATTCTCAATTTTGCTTTGGAATATTTTCAAAAATACTTCTACAAATTCTATTAAACTAAACTTCATTTTGCTCATTCTTGTGTCATTCGAAGTTCCCAAATCTTTTCAAATTTAAAGGAAGAAACTAAAATTTTTACAAATATTTTACATGAAATTGATATTTCTGAGAAAAAAAAGTTTCGTACCCATTGTTATCAATAATGATATGATGTTGTTTGGTCTCTGATTCAGCATAGCAATCGTGGATATAAAGTCCGAAAAAATCTAATGCTTCTGAAATATTTTAATTTCAGTGGAAATAATATCTCTTTAGCCATTCTAAAATATGTATAATCAAAATGAATTATGCGTCAGGAGAAACTGAAATAAAAAATTTCACTTTCTGATTCATTTTCTAATTCTCTTCTGTCAATAAAATTTTCTGTACAATTAAAGAACTTCAGATGAAAGGAACTTCACATATATTATCGAAATACTCAATTAAATATCAGCCATTCGTAAGAAAAAGATCTCAGTGATAACTTTTGTTTATAATTCACAAACCAAAAACATACGGCTATCATATTCACATTCCCATTTGTGATAGACAGTACCACCAAGTTTAGCGGATTGAATCACAGGTCCACTTGGAGCATCTGCCCGAATCGAATAATTACATAATGGCGGTACTGAATTAAGCGCAAATGTGTTCGCCAAATTGGCATCACTAAAATTTAGAAAAATTATTGTAACTTAAGATTAGAATTTCATATTCCAAAATATAAAACTAGAAAAAAATAATTCTATTAATCAAATTAGCAGAATTATCAATTTATTTTTTTTAACTTGTTAATTTAAATAAAAGAAAATAGTATAATTGAACCTTAACAAGTGCAGCAATTAGGTTTTCACGCTTATTTTTTTTAATTTCACTTCTGCCTCACTACGAGAATTCATTAACAAAATTCCAGTAGTAATCGAAACATTTTCAAAAGATTTGGTCAAGAATTTCTTAAACGAATTTAATTGTTCAAAGAACCAGCATATCTAACCTCTGGAAATATTTCACTATACTACACAAATGGCTGGAATTAAAAAAATTAACTTAACCCCTCTGGATTCAAATCAGTGCGCCGATTTCCTTCTTCCGATTGTGATTTTTGAGGTTGATAACACTGTGCAATAAATCCCTTATCAGCGCCACTTACTAACCATTTATCGTGGATTACACTGATTAGTGCCGAATAATTCATTCCTGATGGGTTTACCTATGGATTCAAATTAACTTCAAGATTCATTTATGAATAGCAACTAATTCCAAATAAATTATAGAGTGTAGAGAAAAAAAAACAACACGAATATAATTCATGTAACCATTCTATCATGATATCACTAGCTGGTAAATAGGAAAATTCACTAATCAGTGATATTATGACGTATTTAACTCATTGATATTGACATGCTACTTTTTTAGAACTAATTTATGAAGAGACAGCTCGAATGACTTCTCTCTTCAGTATTATATATTACTTAGAACGATAGATTTGGACTTCTGGCATTATTCAACATCTGATACTTCCGAGAAATAATGACCCTATCAATTGATGAAAGATCTTACCGATGCCGTTTCTTCCACACCACATTCCTTGAAACTGATGAAGAAATGAACTTCACGAATTTGGATACGTTCGCCGAATTGTTCCGCTTGAATAACTTCCGAGCAATTTTTTGTCCCATTTTTATCTAAAGTTTTTTTAATAATATGAAAATGAAACAGACTATAAAATCTCTAACAAGAACAAAAAAGGATGAAGCGAAAATCATTTTCTTTTTGTTATTTGCATTAAGCGAATGAATTGAATTGATAAAATGTAAAAGAATTTTTCTTTAATTGTTTTTCAAAAATCTTTGATCATTAATTAACAAAAGGTTCTGATCAGAAGTGAAGAAGTGAATTACTTCGGACAGTAATCATTCCACCAAATGATTTAAGCAATTTAAATGTCGCGTTGAATCCATCACTTAAACATTGGACAGTGAATTCCTGAACTGATTCATCCGTTTCTATTTCTATTATCCTCTCGAAAGGTGCTGATTTTTCTAAAAATAAATCCATCTGCTTTATATGACATAATTTTAAAAAGCAAGACATTGAAGAATAATCCTGTCATAAATCCGAATTATCTTGTTGGTAATAAAATTTTTAAAAGATTTTCCTGACGATTACTTCAAATCATTAATAAATAATTAATAACTAAAATCTTTACGATAGATATTCAGTTTTGTTTATTTAATTTCAATTTCGTTCACTGGCGTGAATCCATCTTCTTTTAAAAATTAAAATAATGAAAATATGAGAAACAGACAAACCTTTTGCAATGGTTCGAATATACTCTGCCAAATGACCGGACAGTTGATCGTTGTACACTGCAGTTATATTGAAGAAGAGATTGTGATAACTTTCATCTTTGATAAGTTGTTTAATTAGTTGAGGATATGTATCATCGGTGATGGATACTATTATCATTTCTATATTGCTTGGATAAAGTAACTGAAACTAATTGCCATGATATAATAAGTAGTTGAGTTTTTATATCAGACGAATAAATCGCTTCATTGATTACATCCTGAATTATTGATGAATAAGCAATACCTGTAACGCTTTGTGAAACTGACCATCGGACATGCCATTACTGACCACTATAAGTATGTTTGCCGCTTCATCTCTATCACCCTAAAACAATCATATTATTATAATATATGAAAATTTTGCCCTTTTAATACAAAGTTTATAAAATTGCAAAATTTACAAGATTTACAAAATCAACAAATTGTTAATTCCATAAATTAATTTCGTCTTGTAACAAATTAAGAATTTTACTAAACTTACTCGCCGTTTGCTAAATGCATATTTGATAGTCCTATCGATGGTATTATCAACAGTGTTTTGTCCACTGATGTATTTAGTATCACCGATATCAGTAAGAAGACAGGGCTTGCAGTTATGCTTATGAAATGAAAATTCCAGCACAGATTCTCGTGCAAATTGTACCAATGAAATCTATTTGAAAAAATTGAATTCAAATTTCAAAATTTTATTAAAAATTAGATTTTTTTTGAGGGAAAATGAAATTTTGTAGAACGAATTTTGTTTACAGTGAAAATCATTCTGCAATCATTCTGCGCAAATCATTCTTGCTCTAAGTACGTTTTAAATTAAGGAAATTTAGTGGACATAATTTAACCTGTATTCCATCAGAACCAATATTGTTAAATTGTTCTACGGTATTCGTGATAAGTTTCACGGCTTGTTGAAAGTGCATTTTACTGATATTATGTGAAGTATCAATCAAAAATAATATATCGGATAATATTTGATCAAATTTATCATTTGCTAGTGGACATTTATCTACAATTATATCAAATCGTCTGCAATCAGAAGTTAATATTCCCAAAGTTATTTCATTATGTAAATCAATTATCTCAACTTTAATTATTTAAATTACTCGCAAAATTCTCTCGATTTCAAAATATGAGAAATCGTTCAAAATTTTTAGATTTTAAAAATAACATTACATTTCAATTATTAGCAAAGTCCTTGTTAAAGGTATATTTTTATGATCAAATGTGGCACTTCTATATTCCCTGAATTTTATAAAAATTTTCATGAAGAATAAGTAACCTTCATTGATAGTAATAATATCGCAATCAATCAATTCGTTGACTTCTATTTCGCTTCTACTTCGTACCACTGATAGCTGGAAGTTTCAGTCACTGATCATTTAAAATATCAGGTGATTGTCAATTATTCATATTTATTTGTCCCTTTTGAAGACTTCTAAATATATCGTGGTAAATTACTGGAGCGAAAGTGATTATCAACTTATATATAATATAAAATGAATATAAAATCCTGAAACTGCAAGTTGACTGTTGTCCAGTTATTTCGAACATACTTAAGCTGTACGACATTCCTATCAGTTTTAAAATAGTCAAATTCTGAAATTAAATTTTGCCTTTGGATATATAGTGCTTCAGAAATATCTACCTCATCGTCCATCGCATTAAGTCCAATTGGATTTGACGATAGTTGCTGTGATTGGGTAAACCGAGTATGTTCCGGTAGTTGAGTGCTAATCGGTGTTCTAAATTCATTCTTCTCTCGCTCATCTGCAGATTCGGCAAATAGTGTATTGATATTCGAAAGTGAAGAATCAAACGATTCTAGATAATCTGGTTCAGAAGTTGCCAAATCATCTTCCGGACTGAAGAATATCTCGGAAGGAGCGATTTTGTCTTCTGAAGTGGTAAGATCAGGGAGGATCATTTCAGCTCCCGAATTAAATCCAGACTGAAAAGGGTTTCTAAAGTGTGTTTCCTGTGCAACTTCCGCTGATCGATAAGATGAGGTACTTCTTGCGTTTGCCTGTTTTTCGATAACCATGGCTTCTTTTTCTGAATCTGAAGAAACGGTTTCTTGTAACTCACTGATCCGTTCTCCCACTGCAATATATGGCATCAAGTGAGCTGGTGAAGCTTCCTTTTGTGACTTTTGCTCCTCCAGAATCTCTCGATCACCTACTGTAATAAAAGTAATCGGAGATATTGATCTATTTCCAGAATTGTTTATTGGTTCAGCAACACTCTTGATCGAAGTTGCATCGGAATCAGACATTGTGCTTTCCTCTTCTGTCGATCTACCAGTTTCGTCAAGTACAGATTTTATTCCAATATGAGTTTTATCAAAGTTTTTTCTGTTTGGAAAAACTATCTGTCCCGGTACTGTAGAAATTGTTGAGCTTCGGAGTGGTTTGAAAGGTAAAATAACAGAGGTACGATCAGTAGATGGAGAAATAACCATTTTTCGGAAATCACTTTCATTGTCTGTGATCCAATGTCTGTGATGTCTGTGATCCTTCGGTGGCATTTCTTTACCACTAATCGAAATTAGCGTCGTAGCTGAAGAAATAATTTCTAGATCTGGAATTATTGTACTTGTTTTCATTGGAGGATTCGCCAAGAAAGCAGAATAGTCTATGATATGGCTTGATGCTAAATTTCCGTTTCTACGGCTGGCTAAATTCACATTCCGATTGAGGATATGATTTTGTATTGAAAACTCGGCATCTCTTTCAGTTACATTCCGGATAATTCCACTTGTTCCATCAAAATGGAAAGTATTACCATCGATCATTGCTGAGACATCGATATTTGATTTATACAGAACCAATGGATCGATTTCTTCAACTAATGCTTTTCCAAGTTTTATAGATTCTTCCTCAAAAACATCCAAATGTGAGCAAGAATCTTTTTCAGATAAAAGCATTAATTTGGGGAAAATTTTTATTAAACATTATGAGTTCTAAATTTTTAAATTTCTGTGAAGAAATAACCAAACATGAAAATACATTTGAAATTTATTAAATTTTAGCCGAAACTGGAGCAGTTGAAACTTGCCGAAATATACCTTTTCATTCGAAACTTACTTTTTCCAGACGACCAAAATTTGTTCCAACAATTTTTCCTGTTGATGTGATGGGAATTCCTCGTAAATCAGCACCATCTTTTTTTAGATTCTCGTTGCTATTGTAAGAAAAATCATCGCGTAATAGTAAATTGAATGCTTCGAGCGGATCCTGCGTCATTTCCACTTTTCTATCTAATCCATTATCAGTGAATGCTATTTCCTGTAATTCATTTCAGCCTATTGCGTATTTTGACGAATTTTTGAATTTCCAAGAAATTCATTTCATCCTCACTTCATTATTGAGCTTTGACGGCAGTTGGCGGCTACTGCGTGTTCCGGCACCCTTTTCAAGATCAGTTTTCAGTGGTATGGGATTCTGCTTACTGCCTAGCAGTGATGAAATATTATTTCCTGCAATATATTTACTTTGCAAGAACAAAAGCACCAATTTACATAGTGTGGGAGTACTGAGAAGTGACGACAATTATGATTACAGAAATAAACAAAGTTATTTACCTGTTTCTTTATCACGAAGATCATTGATTTCCGTGCTAGAATTAATGGGAGATTTATTGGAATTAATCAGAAAATTTTGAATATTCGAATTATTGATTGGTTCATTGTTTTCGTCTAACCTGAATGTTTGGTATTGCTGAGGATCGTTATCAAATGAGGGACTATAGACGGCAACCATTGTTGCAGCATTTCTATAAGTTAGTATTACCTGGAATAGTTTTGAACATCAGGGAGGTAAGTTTAGGATCTGGAAGTCTGAAAATTTTTAAAAATTAAATTTTAATGAAGGCTAATGAAGGCTGTAAACGAACTAAGAGTTATTTGGAATTCCATTTGAAAACAATAATTTGACAGTTCAAAACTGTGGATCGCTCAAAATGTTAATTGCGATATAAACATTCCCTATGGTAATTTAAAGGAAATCAGTGTTAATTTTCATTAATGAATCAATCAAAAATTATTGCCAAGATCAAAAACCACAAAAGTAAGAATTTGACAAAGAGACTTTCGTTCTCCGTACGATGGATTTTCTTGAAACAAAGATTTCCATGAAACAAAGGTGAAAGAGATAATTTCTCCAGTGGAATCATTTAATGTGACCTCTTGCAAGTATTTAAGGATAAAATCCAATTCCATTTTTCCCCCCGAATACTGCTCGGTGATAAGTTAAAGGTCCAAGAATTCAAGTGTCACTAATCCTTTTATTATTGTTTTCATTCGTAACATTATCAGAAGCTTGCATTCTACATCATCAACTCACTACATTCTTTTTTTAGTCATTTCAATAAAGATCTAAATTCAGGAGTAGGAAAGAGCAAATTTTAGGTAATTAATTCATCATATTGATAAGCGAGATTTGAATCTAAAATTCTATCAACAAAATCCCTCATCCAGAGAATTTTGTTAAACAAGTATTAAACTTAATTAAATATCAATCTAAGAACTAATAAATTTGAGCGAGAAAGTAAAACTTATACTTACAATTATTAGAGAATGCATTGATATTATCCTTCGTATTATTCGCTGCATTTCAAAATATGAGCACTTTAAAAACTGCAAACTTTACATCCATTAGCATAGATATTTCTATAATAGAATCACGCATTTCCGGTGAAAGATTTTAATTAAAGAATGGAATTCAACAATTAAATTACCAGGTCTAAAATTTGAAATCATTAGATCCAACTATTCGATATATCGCAAAAAAACCTAGTTTCATGAAGAAAAACGCAGATCATGCAATTAGTATCGCCGAGAAATTTTTTAAAGGACAATAAATAATCTCTGCCGAGGACTATAGGGGCAAGTGATTCTTCACTTAATTAGGAAAACGAATTCACTTATTACTAAGAAAAAATAATCGGATCAGAGAAAATTATCATGAAAACCGCTATTTAAACAAAAAACCTCATTATTATTAATGTGTAAGCTAAACTTATAAACTTGTTTCTTATTATGTAAGCTTTCTTGATTATCATAGACATCAGTTTTTTTGAGCAAAGTGGTAAAATCACAAGCTCAAGTTAAAAAGCGGTTCTAGATGATATTGCCATAGAAGTGTAAAATAAAACAACCAGTATCATCTCTTCTGATAAGCGATTATCATCATTATATGTAGTAACTGAAATATCAACGAGTATTTTATTTCCGGTTAAATTTCAACTCCACTAAATAAAATCGTTATCATCAAGAATTTCAAGCTTTTAAGATTTCCTTGACATTTTCAAGTTAGAACAAATGAATGATTTATAGTAAATTACAAGAGATTTGGATATGAAGACAATTATTCTTAGAAATAGAATTAATTGTGCTTGCTGGATTCATTATGAGAAGTTTTAACTATTTCAAATTAAAGTATAATTTGAACCAAATACTGATAATTAACTAATTAATAATGCCAGTTAAATATCCATAGCTTGTAAGTTTAGTAACAATTTTCAAACAACTTTGCTAGCAAATTGAAACGGAAAAAAATTAGAATAAAAAAAACTTTTAGTTCAAGTAGAAAGTGGAAGGAGATATTTAAAAAGGAACTCAATTTGTTTTTCCTTTTCTAGAAAAATTGAATGTTCTAGAAATTTACTTAAATGTTTCTGATTCTAAGAAACCTGATTATGATAAAAAGTTTAGGTACCGAAAATAATTTGAAAATGGCATCAATTTTAAGAGTCCAAATATCGAAAAATATCCAGAAAAGCGTATGATTTTCTTTCAACTTACCAAAAGCTCTTTATCAATTTCAAATTTTCTAATTTTTAGATATGTTATTGTTTTTCTCGATTCCCAACAAATGGCACGAAATTTTTTAAATGACAAGAGAAGAATGGTCTTATTGATTTATGGTTTTTTGATTGTAGTTTATATTTCTTATTCTGCTTGAGATTCTCGTTCAAATTATAATTTGATTTGATTTAATCGTAAATACTGAGTTGATGATAAAATATAATGGTACTACCATAAATATAAAGAAAGAAACATTTGTTCAATTTATTCAATTTACAAAGTCTTAACCCTTGTGCCTCTAAATGACTGCTTTAATAGTTCTTTGAAATTTTCTAGCCATAATTTGAAAATTACAATAAATAAGTTTGAGTAGATGTTTTAATTAGAATAACAGGTACAGAAATCAGATGCTTTCGTCATTAAGGACTGCGATATTTTGTTGATCAATCTGTCTGAAGAGAATTCACTTTCTAGTTTCTCAGCTACATCTCCTAGATGAAATATATAGTTATGCTGAAATTCAAAAAATAGGAATTATATTATAACTATTTTTCCTGCAAATACTATCTTGCAGCTTCTCCTCCATCTGATCACTCGGACAAGTGCGCTTCGTAATTCAATCGAAAAATAATTTGTGCTATTTAGGAAACATCATAAAACTATGATTTTTTTCATCAGCGATTAACAAATGAGGTACATATCTATTATTTAACCTTTATTTGAAAGCTAAACGATCGCAAAATGGCCAGCATCTAGTTCTTAGCCATCAATCGGTCATTCTTCGAGAGGCTTTCCTTTCCTTTTCAAATCTAAATCATTTCTTAGACAATGTTTGATTGATACAGCAAATTATTTGCGGCATTCTTATAACCTCATTAAAAGATTTTATTCCATTGCTGGGTTTATTCAAGAATTTTCAAATATGACGATATACATACTTTGTCAGTCGTAATTTTGAGGATCAATTTGATAAAAAAAAAGTCATTCAAAAATATCCGAACTTGTTAACTAATCTATTTCAATACATTCAACCAACATTTGCATATATATCAAGCTAAATAAATATAGCATAATTTCAGGATTTCAAAATGCGCAGATTCACCTCGGTTTTTCGCCATTTCAAATTAGTTTGTAATTACAATTCTACTCATTTACTTCATCAATGAACTTGTTGCAAAAATCTTTTTTAGCAACATAAAGTTTAAGAAAAAAAATTTGTGGAATAGCTCGAGAAATGATTAAAGCGATTTGTACCTGTCGGAATATTTCCCACTGACCTTTCGTTTCCTCAGCATTTTTCAAATTCTCATATATCACCGCCTTTCTTCATTATTTCCTTTTTATCAATTGTTACTTTTCCTTTAGTATTATCCCATTCTCTTCACTTCCATCATACGACCATATCTTTTATCTTACGGCGGAAAAAACCGGTCACTCTGCCTTCAAATTTTCTTGAAAGGGTCTTTTATTCTGTAAAATTCGAGTGAAAATAATTAAATTGCCGTATTAATCAGATTCTCCAATTGAAATGGATTCGATAATCACTGATCCAGAAAATTTGATGAAATATAAGTGTAGAAAAGAAATGCCCTTTTAAAACCAAATGTATTACGAGTGATAAACGGGAATTTCAAATTGAAGATTTACCGTTGAGTTCCATTTCTAGTCTTTTACCGAATTCTCATATCCTGACCAAAAATGTAAGCCATAGCTTTTAACTTATTGGTACAATATAAATCATTCCAGAGCTATGCCATCGTAAAAATGATAATTAAATTTCTTAATGAACAAATTAAGGAATGTTAAATACGTAATATCAACTAATAATTATTATTACTAAACTAATGCTGGACTTAAATGATCAATTTATCCACCTCATTTTGTTCAATAATAATTCCTATGCAAATTTCATGCTAATATTTGGTTAGTATTACCGCTTTCATTTTTTAAAAGTATTAGTGCTATATGACAACGATATATTTTAAAATAGAGCATTGTTTTATTGAAGAAGTCGTCATAAACCGGTTGTATAACTGAAATGGTATACTCATTCATATGCTCTTGAGAATTCCGTAGATAACACTGAGAGAAGAAATTTAGCGCTGTAAAAGAGTTCGATAATCTATTCGATAATCTACATCATCATCAAACAAAATGATATATTTATATTCCTATAATTACATGTGCCTGACACACTTATACATGTGTTTACTTCAAATGTATATGATGCATATTTGAATTTAAATAATTTATTTCAATTTAATTCCACTAGCTTATTTCAGAGTTTAAGTTCCCAAAGTTTGTTGCAAACAGCCTTTCTAGAGTTTTTTCTCTGTACTTACTCCCTTTTACGTTTTTTTGGCTCCAAGGGAATATTATTCCAAATAATGTAGTACTGATAAGACTTATAATATTAGGCTGACTGATAATACACGTTCCTTAGCGTAATATATCAGTTTAACATTAACTTCATGAATTTGTTTCGGAACTATTCCATCCTGTCGTCATTCAAACAGTAGAAAGGATATTCGAACAGTTTTTTCTTATGAAAAATTGAAACAAAATAAGTAAATTTATATCTCTTAAATAATCTACATTAGTCCCAGCTAACCAATTAATAAAAAAATGTACGACTAAATTTACGGTGATTTAAAGAAAAAGTGAACTTTATGAAAAATTTATTCGTTTTTTATAATATTTTATTCATGAAATATGTCAAATTTCCAAAATTTTACTTTTAATCGAAGTTAGAGCAAAAATTTTGAATTACGTCACTAATGCATCTGTCTATAAACAATGTTGAAAGTTCGGAACGATAAAATTATACGAAACGGTGATAACTGTTATCAGCATGACTTTGCTGCCACTTATTTTTCTTATACCAATGATTACTTTTGAATTCTCGGAAAGAAAACGACAAAAAATGTTTCAATTTTTACTTGAATTCAGAACAAGAAATTTTGCATTCCATCAGGTTAGTTGTAATACAAATTTTTATCACTTACTTTTATACTTTTAACGATAACTGAAATAACAAAGCTATTCAAAACGCGGAAAATAGCATCATCGATCAAATAAAACATCATAACTAACCATTCTTTAAAAAAATCTTTGAATAATTTTCAGGAACAATTTTTTCTGCTTCTAATTTCATAATTCTATCAAAAATAATTAGAAAAATATTTCAAGATCTATGCGATTACCACGTCATATTCTTTATCAAATCATTTAATCCAGTCATTAATCTTGCGAATAAAGGATAATTTCTATTTCTATCGCTTAATTTGAGGTATAAGGTATTGCCTGATCTAATTAGATCTGATTTTAGTGGTTATTACGATTAACATTATTTTGCAGGCTTAAAATTAAAAATAATAGTCAGGTTATCCGAAAATTTTTTAGAATATTACTTCGGAGGAAAAACAACTGAGTGGAAATATTAATCATAGCAGAAAAGAAATCCGCGCCATCTTGTCAGCTCGAAATCATCCATCACCCAGAGAATTACGTAAGTGCAAACCACGTACTACATGCTCTTTGCCCTTTCGATTTCCTTCTACATGCCATGCTGTCGTGGCTTATACTGCTCTTGCAAGGATGCATGCATACTTGCAGTTTTCAGCTGGAAATAAATTTTAAAAAGAAACGCTTTTAGTGTCGTTGATGTGTACATCACCTACGCAGCAATCAAGCTCATGTATTACGCGAGTAAATGGCGCAAAAAGAACTAAGAGATATCGAAAGACTGTTATCAGTGACAGCGCTGATACGCATACCTCGTCGAGAAAGCAGTCAAGTAGCATGAGTTCAAATGAATTGGCTAACACTGCAAAAAAATTAAACACTATAATTAGCAAATTTGAAACGCCCTTTAACAGAGAACATACCAATTCAACGGCAACAAAATCTTTTTCATTATCGGAATCCGAAAACTTTTTCAAACCAAAAAATTAATTTATTTCGATATTTAATAGGACCAAAATTTGTAATTATTACTATAAAAAGTATATTAATTTTTAAAGATATTTTAAAAATTATTAGACATTTTTACGACTTGCATTGAACTCCACTCACTGTCATTGCTTCTAAAATTTCTCTATTAAATAATAAATTCCACCTGTGTTTCATAAATTCCTGGAACACTATGCAAAAGCTACAGTAGTTTCAAACTTTTTGGTACTGTTGGCTGATTATCATTTATTTGAAACGCCGAACTTCAATGTCGTGCCTTCCTTAAATACTGGAATAGAAATAGAGAATTTGAGATGCCTTCATAATATGAACTGCAGAAACTTGGGCTCTACTAAGTGACTTGAACTATATCAAGGAGATTACTGCATAAAGAACAGAATGAAAAAGATTGAGGAGGGAAGATCTGCTTTTCGTTTAACATATGACTTCTTCATTCTACCCTTATCGACAAATCGCATAACACTTTATACTTGATCAGTCTCAGTATACTATTTCATACTGCTAAAAAATGCGTTCTCTGCATTTAAGTTATTTATCAGTGAATATAAAGAATAATTTTATAATTGATGATAAAAGAAATTGTCAGAGAAGTAACAATGGAATATTGATGTGAAATGTCTCAATCCCATTTCCATCCTTCGTGGTCCAGCGAATGATGACTGTCATGATGTGGATGATGATAGAAATGTCCATGATACCATGGGAAATGCCCATGATGATTGTGATGGTGATGATGATGATGATACCATGGGTCATTCCAGTCATCGTTCCACCAGCCAGACGCTGTCACAGATATTACCATCACTGTTGCCAACAACAATATTGCAACAAATCGTACTGATACCATTACTATAACACACTTTATTAGCGTTTCAGTTACCGAATTCTGTCGAAGAAATGATCAAAGAGATCAACTGGATAATTAAACATTAGTGAGAAAGGATCGACAACAGAGAAACTCACTGAATGCTTGTAGAAGAGGTCTTCAGTTCTTTGAAGTTGCTATAGGGAAGTTGTGGAAAGAGATGCTTTATATAGCAAACATTGGAACAGGCTTAGAATTAGGTCGATGATAGAAAGATTTTTTTATAACTTCTTGTCACATCACAATTTCCCATTCCCTGTTCTGCGGGTACCATTAGCTTATGGCCTCATTTCGGGTAGATAAATTGCATCGCGAAATTCCCATTAATTCCGCCTTCTCTCATTAAACTGAAATAGAACGGTACTTTTTCCATATTTTTTCAATTTTCGTTTCTACTTCTCTTCGAGTTCCTCATCAAAATTGCAGAACAGCAAGTTACGAAACTTAAAAATTTCTAAAACTTAAAACTTTTATGAGAGCAAATGATTGCTGCAAATTGCCACATTATTATTAACTCTTGGCAGTATCGATGACAGAGTTTGAACAATAAGACAATGGTCGGAAGGCCCACTCATCACCTCAGATACTTCTGGTGGTAAGTTATATTCACCTTCATCGCGATCATACACCAAGCCACGGAGGACGGA
The DNA here is from genome assembly GCA_013365365.1 of Cruorifilaria tuberocauda. Taxonomy (NCBI): domain Eukaryota; kingdom Metazoa; phylum Nematoda; class Chromadorea; order Rhabditida; family Onchocercidae; genus Cruorifilaria; species Cruorifilaria tuberocauda. The sequence continues at coordinate 15,569 of JABVXU010000069.1, forward strand.
GCATCGATGTTGCCACTACTCGTTTTTGAATAGTCTTACAATTTGATATGAAAAGTGATAAATGATACGGATATCCTTGCACTTATTAACAAATGATCAGCCCTATATTTGTTAACACATAAACATGGCATTGTTATCCTTTGATTAATTGATAAGGGAAAAAGGGAACTGTAACAGCATACTATAAGTTGGACTGATAAGTGAGGAAAATGAAGAAGACATAAGTAACAAACCCCGGAGTAGTAAACCTCGGATTGTTTATCTTGCCAGGTCTCAAACTGCAAGTTAGGTCAAAGTTATTTGGCAGGACCAAGCCAGAAAGTTGAAACCCTCACAGTAACCCATGTTAAAGCCTAGTAAAGAACGTATGGCAGATGGAGATAGCAGAGATGCACGACAGTAACGAAAATAGTATATCAGGGGAAACCATAACTACCGAAGAATACATTACGTATATAAGTGTGTGTGTGTTACAGATATGTTGCAGCGGAGGTTCTCGACAGTTGCATTTTCGGGATTACTGGAAGATTGTCTCTCATTGCGCTGGTCACGTGATTCCGTGAATAGCACATTGCAATTTTGCAAAGTATTATTTCATTAAGAAAATGAAATTTGAAAGTTTTTGATCATTTATGCGGTAAAATCATGAATCAAAAAAGTCATATCGCGAGCCATTCTCGAATTTCCCTTCCTTCAATATTGATAGCATTTTTTTAATCGTTTCTTTCGGCGAAAGTGTTCGTTTATTCACCTAAACATGCTTTTCAAATTCAATCCCAAATAATATTCTCTCAAAGAATTTAATCGGTTTTTCCGGAATTTTCGATTATTCAATTAATTATTATTCATTTTATATATTATATATATTATTCAATTAATTGTTATTTAAGGAAAAAACCATGTTAGAGCCTAGTAAAGAACGTTATTGCACAAAGTTCGTTCATATAAAATTTGAGAAGTGAAAAAGAAAATCAGATATGCAAGAAATACCTCAGTGCTATTAGCTTGGTGTTGGAATGATTTCCTTACATCTTCATCGTATGATCTATAATCTTTTGTTCATATTTTCAGATAGTTTTAACAGAGCCTAAATATTGCTACTACTCATTCGTAAGAAATCATTCTTCATTTTTTTTCTTCAGTTCTTTAGTTTTTCTTTCCAATTATCGCATTTCATTTTCTCCTTCCGTTGCAGTATTACAGTACACAGATTATTCTCATTTCAAAATATAAACTGATTTCAAGAAATTTTGCTTGAATTTTTGATAACTTACTTTTTAGCAATTTCATTATACATATCGGTTTGCACTGGACCGGGTGAATAATGCAAAATTCGTAAATTATGTTCCTCAATTGCCAAAGCTCGAAAGAATGCTTCACGAGCAGCTTTACCAACGGAGTACTAAAGAATTTACATTGTTTCAGCCTCAGTTTCCCAAAATGTATGAAATTATCCAAACAGGGCAAATAAATACGATATCAAAGATTTTAAAATGGAAAGCAACCTGAGCCATAGAAGGGAATGCTTTTATAGCTAGCAGCGATGTTATGTTCAAAATATAACGAACTGGAGCTACCTGAAATCTCACTTGTTTTGATATTGTTATTTTCAGTTTTTCAATATCTTTTCGCTACGTCCTTTATTTAACTTTCTCTTCACAATCTATTAAATTCTGTAGTAATTTAATGCAAATTCCATGTAATTAAAATAAGAAATAATAGTACTTCAGCAATATATTTCCAACAAGAAAATTTTTTTTGGAAAATTCACGTTTCGATACGATAAGCAGTAGTTATTTATGATTAATTGTATAGTAAATGAATTAAGTATTAAAATTTTAATTCTTTTGAATTAGATTGATTCATTCATTACTCAACTATCAAATTATAGTAAATTGAAAGACAAAAGGTAACCGCACCTGTTCAGAAATAGTACTCAATACCGAATTGTTAATAAGTACCATTGAAACAAAATTAATTTGCAAATAGTTATGCCAATCATCTGAATCGCTAATTTCTGAAACTCGTTTGGTAACATCTCCAATTGTTCCTGCATTATGCACCAACAACAATATATCGTATGTTCTTGAATTTGCTACAAAAAATTCATTTGGATATTTTATTTGATCAATATTGTAAAAACAGCATAATATGTGAAGGTTAAAGTTTGAAAATTTATAGCAAAAGTTTCAACAATAAGTAAAAAATAAAACTCTCCACATAAACAAGGCCTGAAAAAGCAAATGGATGAAACAAAGTAAAAAAAACTGAAACCTATCAGGGACGATAATATTCCTTGCAATTCTCGAATTTTTCTAGAATTCATTTTTTCTGCATCACAAGTCCAGACATGAACATCAATTCCTTCGATACTATATAGATTTTCGAAATAATAATTGATCAAAATTTCAATAAGTGAGAAATATTAAGATGATGAAGAAGAGAATGAAATATTTAATAAACCTGGACTTAATTTCATCTTTCAGTTCTTCAAGTTTTGTGGCTGTCTTTGCAGTAATTAGAAATGAGGAACCTCTGGCAACAATTTCTGAGAGCTGTGACACTATCTCACGACCGATACCACGGCTTGCTCCTTTAAGCATTAATTTCTATCTATTTCTCCTATATTAAGCATGTCTGAATGGGAAATTTAATCTTTAGTGGAATTTTAAAGTTTACAATTTAATTTATTTTATTCAATTTAAAATTTTACAAGTTCATTAGTGAAAATATTTCAAAAACTTATTCAATTCCACAGTTTCTGGCACTTACCGGTAACAACCGCCAAAACTTTGTGTCCTGTAAAAGTCATCGCGGACCGAAATATCCTTCAGCAGATGATCGAACAGTTTCGTCGTTTCAAATGAACTTCTGTTCAATAACATTAAATGATTTTCAATCTTTATTACTATTATAATTTAATTTCAATGTCTTGATCATTTGTATATGCTAAGTGAGTATTATGTTACTTAATTTTAACTCATTTTCCAGTAATTGTGGTAAAAAACCGAAATGTTGAATCTGAAGATGAAATTTCATTAGGAAGCTTTGTGTAGATATGCTCAATAAAGCAGATCGTAAGCTTTCTTGTTTTTCGGTTCACTGTCCTCTCATCATCTATAAGGAATGAATACAGGTCATTTACCCCTCTATCACAGTTTCATCGTCTTTAAGGGATGATGGACCAATAGCCATTGCACAAATTTTCATTTAAAGTGCTTCAATTAAACTCATCTCAAATCTCCTTTCTCCTATTAAGCAATCTTTGATCTTGATAAACGCGTCTGCATTGTTTCATTAAATACCACAATTGTTATCCTTATGTAGTAAGTGTATAAGGCTAATGAGCTACTATCATTATCAATCTTTCCTAATCTTTACCTGAAAACGATAAACCACTTCAAGCCATACAAATAGTGAACGGCTTAAGGATCGACATTCACACATTTACACATTTTTACGTTTTACATTATCTTAGTACAGTTACCGACATAGCCATCCACACGACGTTCATTCACTTCAAATTTACTTCCCAACTCAGTACCGTCGACCACGTCCTCTTTTGATCACTTCATCATCAGTTACACCCTACCTTCTCCTCTCGATTACTATTGCGATCAGGGATCAATCTTCCTGTTGGACTAGGGGAAGTCATCAGGTTACAAATTCCAGAGTGTTACAGACGCTATCAGTTTGATTCCTAATTATCAAGGGGATCAAGCAAATCCTCCTACCCCATGATTCAATTATCCATATTCCAATAAAGATTATCTTACCCTTGACTGTTACCGTTATAACTTCTGTGTAAACGAATAAAACACTCTTGCATCAACTCGATTGATACACATATAAACGCAACAAAACCAACTATCTCTACTTTCCCGACAGAAGAATAAGTGATAAGTACGAAGCAATGAGTTAAAACAAGGCAAGAATACAATTAGAAATTAGACATAGCAATTTTATCAGAATCTAAGAGAAAACTGTTTGGAACTGCTGCAAAATCAGTAATTCCTTTAATTTCATCCTATTTTAAATTCGTAAAAATATTGTAGGAAGTTGTTTTTGTAATTTTGCATGATCTCACTAATATAATTTAAATTTTACTTTTACATAAAATTTTAAGCCTTACCTTTAAATCTATCCTCAACAATTCTAACGTTACTCAACTGTAAAAATGAAATATCAGGTGTAAGGTTGAAAACGAAGAGAGAGAGAAAGAAGGAAGGAAATAGACAACAATTATTGGATCGATAATTCGCATCAGAATATCGCACCGTTTACTCCGGTTCGATTACATATACTGGACATTTTTTATAGATTTTCATTGAAGGTATATCGATCGATATGATGTGAAATAAAGAAGTCGGCATGATATCATCTTATCTGCAAAGGTGAAAATGATTAAGATTATTGGTTCGCATACACCTTACTTCAGCTCTACGGTAACGATAACTTCTCGATTACGACTGATAATGATGGGTGATAGATAATACAGAAATGTGCAAATGATAGTGACACTAATAATGGAATTAAAGATATCTGGTAAGAGTATAAACTAAATAGCATTTTCATTTGACTGATTCATCGAACTCGATCCATCTACAACAGTCGTTGTCTTAGATATTGTTTGACGATTTACATGTTTTGATTGAAAGGTGTAAATTAATGTAAAGGACGAAATATAAACATTTAATTTATATCAGTGAGTGTATTGCACGCTTCATATGACCGTAATTGTTCTGCTTAATGTTGCTTTCAATACAATCATTCCGTTTGATTCATTCATTTTGATGTTGAGTCCTATCATTCGACTGAATAAAAGTGTAAAATCGTTGTCGTTTGCTCCAACTATACGAAATTATTGTTACGATGAAATATCGCAATTTAAATGCGTCGAATGATTGAAGATTTCGCTCGAAATAACTTTTATAAAACTGTAGCCTAGTTATCGATTATGCAGAAATCTCATTAAAAATTAAATATTCCCATTTATATATTATAGCACAAATCATTTTACATATACTTATTGACAGCTGAAGGGTCAATTCAAGTTATAAATAAGAGTAAGATTAGATCAAACCTAGTTTTATACCAGCAATATAAATTATTTCTTAAAGTTCATTTCAAGAGAATTTCGAGTTCATGTACTCCGCAAGTTATTAACAAAAGTTTTTGTGACAGTATAATTGAGATGATCCAATGAACAAATTCTTTTTTCACTGCTTCATTTTATCAACATTTTCAATTGTTCAAACGCAACTCTTTCAACTTTATTTTGAAATCAGTGAGAATTGAGTGCCAAATAACAGAAGCTTGTTCGCCAAGATTACCTTTATGTGTCTTAAAACTAATTAATAACATACAAACCAGCTCGCCTTCCAGAAATATTCTTTCTTTACGCAAACGAAATGAAGATTAAGTGAAAAAATTTAATAGCTCATAATGCTAACGCTAATTAGACAAACAAAACTAGCTAATTAAAGAAATAAGTGAATAGAGAGCAGAAAAAGGCTAAAATGTTAAATTACATTCTCCATTTAATCTGTCAATTTATTGCAAAACAATTGATTGAACAAAAATGTAATAGACTTTCCAATCTATGACATCGTATAATGAAAATTTCCATTTTTAATATCGTTTTATTATTGGCTCTCGTATTAAGGAATTCGTCAGGAATAGCATAAGCAAATTCCACTTGGATGTTTGTACTAAAGAATTATTTCAATCATCATTAGATTTAGTCAATGTTAATTACAATTTCTTGCTCCTCTGATGTCATATTTTTGTCTGCATCTGTGATGCATGACCCTAAGGAATGTCGATGAGCAGGATCAGATGTCCTTAATCCCTTGCCAGTTTTTTATCTCCTAGTAACCAGATAATCCTTAAATCGTTATCAATTCGACATACCAATTGTTTTTTCTTACCTCCACTCAACTCAAACGAAATAAATATGGGCAAGAGAACCGTAATTCCATTAATTAGGAAATTTAAACTGGTTTAAACGTAAATGTTGAAACAAATGGAACATAAATGTTAATTGGTTTATAACAAAATAACTTTGAAGGTATTGGAAAAATATCACAGCAAACGTGAAGCAGAGAGATAAAAAAGAATAATGAAAGAAAAAGAAGGCTTACAGCTTTCAAATGGGCTGGATACGACAATTTACTTACAATTTTGTAACTCGGGAACGAAGCAAGATAAAATGAGACATATACACAACGACAATGAAAAGGAAGGTATTTAAGTGATACAAAAATTCATATTTATATCTCCAACAAATATTTGAAATTAAATTTGTACAACTATATACGTTAACCCGATTAACATATTTCTACCACCTCAATATCTGATGATTGTTGCGTTTCACTGAAACTAAGGGTTTCATAGCATTCAAGAGCAAAATTCTGAAATGTTTCTTCAACGCATAACGATTCCCCAAAAGGATTCTTAGAGGGTGCCTCTTCAAGCATGCGTCTTTTAGCTTTCCATAAGTACAGTTTCTCACGAGATATTCGTGCTTCTGCTAAATCATCGATTATTTCATAGGCTAATGTCATTCCATCATAAATAGTGCCAAGTCCAGAATATTCTTCACCAAATATATTCAACTCTGAAAAAATCAAGACATATATATCATCGGATAAAAAATCAATATTGTCCTTCTTTTAGATAAAAACTTAATGTTATACATAAACTTTATATATAAAAAAAATTGAGAAATTATTTGTAGGACAAAGTCTCTTTGAAGATGAACTACAGCTTTGATATAGAATTCTATAATAGGATCAACGTTTGCACTAAATTTGGAATATTTTTTCTAATAACAATAATGATTATAAGTGTCAAACTCCTTGATTTTCTTCTTACTGGGAGCATATACAAAAATGAGTTATGAACTATAGAAATATAACTGATAGAGCAGAAAAGTTGCAGCATAATTCTGAAATCCCTAGTTTCTGTAATTTAAATTACAGTGAAAGAAAACCGATAAACTGAATGAATTATCATGTAACGCAAAATAAAAGTTAAGAAAGCAACCAATCAGATGAAAGGATTCATGCATATGTTATGCTAATAGAAGTATCACTGATAAAATTACACAATTATTAGTGCATGAACATTGAAAGTAATCATGACATTGCTGCTGACAAATAGGATTGTGAAAAATTTTTCTAAAAGTTAATTAAAAGTGAACTTACGAATTTCAAGACATTTTTTGAAAAGAACCAACGCTTCCCTGGGTCGATTCATGTCTTTTAAATAAAGATAAGCCAAAGAAGCCATAGTAAGAGCTGTTTCATGATCATTAATACCGTAGACAATTTTCTTTGCAGCCAAAGCTTTTTCAAACATATCTTCTGAGACCTACGATAAATAGCTAAATTTCAATTATTTTTTTATAAAAAATAACTGAAATACCATAAAAAATCGGTCGGAGTTGGTGCTATGCAGTCAAAAATACTAGCTGTAATACATGCCTTTGATCAAACAAATTAATTTATTTTTTACTCTCAACTAACACCGAGTTGCTAATCTTTTTGAAACCTTTGCTTCATTTTTTTCAGTAATCGAAATCATTTAATTGCTATCATGCAGCCATACCTTTACAATTTGCTTGGAACGATTTAAAGATGTCTCACTGAGTTGAATCATGAAATAACCATATGAGTTGAGCAAGTTAGATTTTCTACAAGTTTACATTTTACGTAAACATATGAATGCTAACTTCGGGTCTCTGCGACCACCGAAATATGTAGCCAAGATAATCATAAGTCCTTGCATAGTTCGCATTCTCACTATTGAAGTGACAATATTTATTTAGAGCCCGCATATGTGTTTCCATCGCTTCATTCAGCAACTCTTGCTGGATGGTATCATTTCGCAAGGCACTTTTTACCAAAACCAGAGCTAAAATTATTTTTCTAAATAAAACTTACAATTTGTAACTTCAGTACCGATGCGATGGGTGCTGTTTGCTAAAGATTCCTGTGGAATATCATATACACAGATATGAGACCGCAATAATAATAATATTAATGATAAGCAACTTCTTTCTCAATTTAAAGAAAAAAATCTTTAATTAAATTGACAAATGAAACACCTTGCTACGCTTTGTAATTCAAATCTTTAAATAATACTCGACAACCTTGCAGTTCCTCGGCATTCAATAATTGATAATGCTCTTTGCCCAGCTTTGCTCGACAAATTTCTAGTGCTTTGTTGGCATACTTTTCACAGCGGAAACGTAGTTGAACATATTTCTCTCTAGAAATTTTAGGAACATTTTTGCCAGTCTTTAATTCAGTACTTCATGATAAATTAGTAAGAAAATCTGTGAGAATGATGCGAACATACTTATTCGTACGATATCCAGCATAATTATCATATAAAAGTCGGTATGCAGCACGAGCATATTCATACATTGCTTGACCATCACGAAGAGAATCTGTTCCGAAATGTTTGTGAACCATTTTTGCCATTACCTGTGTCGGATCATTTTTAAATTTTTTCCACTTTCAAAAAAATTGTGAAAATTTTCAGACGAGTTCAAACTGAATACAATTTATAGCATCGAATTTTCACAAAATTATCGAAAGACTTGCAGCTTATTTTAAATTTATAATTTCAACGAAGAGAAAGTGTTAACTATTTCTGTAAGCAGTATGCAACAAATTATTTAACGATTTCAGCAAATTATTTGACTTACAGTGTAAACTTGTACAGCCATCTCAACATGATCCGAATTCAGTAAACAATCGCCATAGTCACATAATACCGACCACAATAACCTTTCAAGTTTTGGATGACTTAAAACAATCGCTAAAGCGAAACGAATAGTTCTTAGTGCTAAGTTAAAGTGTCGTTTGAAAATGAGAATCTTCGCAGTAAGACATAAAAGCTCCACTTGTGCCTACAAAATTTAGATTAATTTTATGCAATATATTTTTGATGAATACCTTACTAAACAACAACATTTGTAATATGAGATCTTTACCTAAAGCAAATTCTTAGCTAATACTCTCAGATAACCAGTGAAGATTGAAAGAGCTCAAAAATTTTGTAACGGTTGTGGTTTTCAGGTATATGCTCAAAGATTTGATTTCATTCCGCTTTTTTATTTTTTTAATATCAAAATATAATTACAGAGAAGAAAGTAACCAAACTTATGCAGTACTTCAAAAATTATTCTTATCTAAAATCCATTAACTCAATAATGTGGCTTACGGTAATATTCGCTCCTTTATTATAAGCAGTTTTTAATGCTTTTAAACAAAAATTCATCGACTTCTTATACTGACCCAGCATGTACCTGAAAACTACAAACGTTACAAAGTTCACTTTTAAAAGCAATGATTACATCACGAAAAATAAGTCTAATCAGGAATTAGAAAAGACTGACCATAAAGATGTGCACTGAGTCTGAACTTGCACAAAATTCAGCGTTCCAACATCATCATTGCTTTCCAGCTTATCAATTAATGTGTCAGTAAATGAACTGATATGTATTGCCTCGACGAATGAACAGTTGTTCATGTAATATTTCATTAACCTTCAAAAATTTCATTAAAGTTAAAAAAAATACCTATTCTCAATTATGATTGACAATTTACCAACAGTGACCATTATTTTATCAAGAAAGATGTGGTTTAGGGTGGATACATTATTCAGCGATACAGTTCAGTTACGTTATAAATTGACACAATTAATATCATTTCAAGTTCTCAAATAGCCTCAAAAATAAACATACCAGTAATTTAATTCAAATAATTTTTGCTGACGCAATTGGTGTTCATCAGACAATCGGCCTAACATTTTTTGACAATATCTGAAGATCTCACCAGGAAGATTAAGTGACCCGTGATCCAAAAGAAAAGTGCCTGAAAATTATTATTATTTATTTTCCAACACAATCTTTACTTTTTTTACTATATTAAGAATCAATACACTAAGAAAAAAAATATTGATTACTGATGTGTTCTTCCAAATAAAATAAATTCTTCCGAACAATGTTTACCTAACATGAGTGTACAATCGTACAATTCTACATCTTTCGCTTTCGTGCGGTCTAGAATCCGTCGTTTCAACTCTTCGAATAAAACTCTTTCAATTAAGTAACCTTTATTCATTAGACCGTTGAAAATCTTATGAACTGTCATTCTGAAAAGAGACTTATTGCATACATTAGTCATCTAATGATAGCCGACCTCTTAAGTGTTGAGAGATTAAATCTGCTCAAAAATGATGAAAACGTTATGGGTTGTTGAAACACACAATGATAGGATAACCATGCATAATCACATGTAACAGCACAAATGTTGGGTCATCCCAATGATGAAAGCAAACCTTCTCATCCTCCAATTTAGAATCGTTTGAAACTGATCGATATTACTCCATTCCTTGTATAATATAAGAAGTTTGTTTTTCTTATATAAACCTACATGTATTTCAAAAAGCAATGGTAATGGTAAAGTGTATACTTCCGCTGGAAGAACGTTTATTATATTCGTGAGATAATCTATGACACTAGTTTCCAGCGATTCTGCAACGGTCACATAGCAAACAAGTTACAGATGATAAAATACTGAGACAAATCTATATAAATTCTAATCTAATTACCGATGGTAATTAAGTTTTTCCCAACATAAATTTTATTGTCTTAGATTCCATAGATTTTATTGTCTTACAGAGTTTTTTTTGACAATACTCACAATAAGCTCAGTATTTTTGAATTTATTTCAGAAAATTTCTCTGGATATGATGCAATTAAGATTGGATTACATCCGGCAAAAAAAACGAAACAAGAAAAGAAATTTTTTTTCGACTCTTCGTAACTATGTTCTTTGAAATGATCTGCATTCCCAAGCCACTATTCATGAAAATTTAAGAATTTCAAATGTGATGAAGAAAACAAACTCGGATTCCTTATTTTTCCATTTTCTCGAGTAAAGTTTCGCGCTCCCCAAATTTCCAGCAGTTCGTCCCATTGACCAAAAAGCGGATCAAACAAGCCACGTTGCATTACCAACTGTCGCATTTCATCGCGCTGTCTTATCAGATGTTCAATCATATTACGCAGCTCGTCAATAAGTCCTACGGCAATACGCTCCATTCCACCCATTATCGGTTCATCGTTTGCCCGATTCACTTCTCTATGAATACTGAATTCCTCGAAATAGACACCCAACGATACTTTGGTTCCCAATAAAAAATCTTCGATCAGATCGTTAATCCGCGGATAAACCTAACCATAGATGTGAATGAATCCGCGGATTGTTAATAGTTCTACAGAGAATTCGCTGAAATCACCTACTGAAAATGAGGGTTGGAATTCAGAAATTAGATCCATCAAAGAAAACACTGACAAAAAGAGTTAAATGAAATTTGTTGCGATAAAAAACCAACCCTCCCAAGACTGCAAGTTGTTCAGCTAACACAGCATTTGCATTGTGTACGAGCACATGGAAATCTCTGTCGAGATGTCCCAAATTGAATTGACCTTCATTAGGGGGTATGTTCATGAAAGGTAAATTGTGCAATATCCGGGCAGCTCGCTGCGCCAAACCCACCGCTCGCTGTTCATTTTCCGCTTGTACGTCTATTTGTTCCTCATCATTTGCCATTGCTGGAAGTTTATGTTATAAACAACGAAATTACCCGTAAAAATCACTGCAAGCAAAAATGTTACCTGGCTAATCTTCTCAACCTAAACACGCATAGGATATACATTATAAACAAGATTTATTAAATCTTTTATCTTTCTATGTCTTAATTGGCCGGATCTTACAATATGAATTTAGCACAGTTAAAATAGAATTCAATACAACTTGATATGATAGAAGTATATGTATAGAAGAGCATAGAAATAACGAAACTGAATAAGATACGATAGGACTGAATGTAATACAATTCATATACTGATATACAAAGAATTCATAAATCATTCTCAGATTAAAAAGCAGAAATTGAATTCATTCATGAAAGATGAATTAGTGGCAATGTTTCGATAATTTCGGCGTCAATAATTGTATGGTCTATTTTGGTGAAGCAAAATATCAGAAATAAGAAATTGATCCGGCGAAAATAATTGAAATTAACCAACACATCAATAGGAATGAGTTCTAAACATCCAGTCGGAAGCAGAATGAAACAAAAATCCTTCATGTCTGCGCCCATATCAATGACATATTGTCAGGAATGACACGTAAAGCGGGAATTTGAATGTCATGAATGACTTTTTCCTCTGTCGTTTTCGAATTCAAACAACAAACGATTAATAAGAGAAGGAAACCTTTATCTGATAACTTATATTGATAACGTTATCAAAGAGATCAATAATGATTTACTGCTTCATTGTTATGAATTAGGAAGATGACACATGGAAAATAATTATTTATTCTCATTCTTGGAATATCATTAGAACTGTTAAAATATCTTCCAGAAAGATGTAAACATTGAGTTTTTCGGGAGATTTCGGGAACACCTCATATCGTTTTACTGAATAGCAATACCAGCGTTAGAATAGCAGTGGATTTTGAAGGCAAGAACGATCTGAGCTAATTATTATCTGTTTCATCTCAAAAAAAAGATTAGATTAGACATTGCTTACTTCCCAATATATCCTTTGTCTCAATGGGAAGAACCTAAATGATACGAAATGATAAAATATCAGTTTCTTCGAATACTTATACAGACATCTGACTCCTCAAATGTACGTGAAACACAGTTTAAATATTGATTTTGTGTCAAGAAGTTTGCCACAGAAGAATGTCAAATACATATAGACTTCTAAGCTAATTTTTGTAATCACGCGATTTCTCGTTATGCGGTTTTGTAATTCACGTGAAGTGAAATGTTTTACCTTCAAATATATTCCATGTGAACATAATGAAGTCCAGAACTGAAGCATAGAATTAATTTACCATATATTTTGCTCCATCTGCCGGCTTGACATTTCTCATAAACATAGATAATATCCAACGCAAAAATAAGGAGCAAAAATTAATGAGAACGATGAAACTTGTTCATCATATCGTTCAGTAAATTGATTTCTCTGCTAACAGCCGGAAATGAATGTTGTAATCATCAGATGTTGAATGTTCAAATGAGATGATAATATATTTCACTTCGGTTTTCCTCTAAAGTTATTTTTTATCTTTTCCAAGAATATCTGCTTTTGCCTTTATTTGTTCAATACGGCTGAGAAATTACATCTTTAACCCGAAATTCCAATCAAATTACATTGAAGAAAGGTAAGACATATCTATAAAGCATAAAGATATTACGAAATAAAAATTCCATCAGTATAAGCTGCCAAAACATGAATATGTCAAAGTCACCAAAGAGGCCAATACAAGAGACTATTTAAACTGCAAAAATTTCATGGTTGTAAAACATTCTACAGTACAAAAATTTGATATCCCAGCAACCTTGATGGGAATCCCAGTGAATCCCTAACAAAAATTCTCAAGTCTCACGAGCAGATGAGGAAGACAACATCCTAAGTTTCTAGCTGCCGCATAATCAACTGCATGAACATGTCATCACTTAAGTACCTGATTCATTTCAAAAGCTTATCGTAATTTCAATACCATGTATTAGACCACTACATTAAATCTGAAATATCAGATATGACAGACAATTAGAGTACAAATAGTGAAGAATATGTAATCGATAATTATTCAAGATAATGTACTAAATCACTAATAATGAGAAATTAATTTATTGTGTGCAACGTTACATTCAATTTGTTCGTGGATCCCTAACATGACCGTCCGAAATGTAGCGACAGGAAATTCATAATTTCGTATCAAAGCGTATTTGAATACAGTGAAATCTTGGTTTTGCTGTGGCAATCAATTTCTTTTTAATAAGACGACATGATAATAGGAGATCACAAAGATGGAGAGGACTTATCAATTAACTGTACAAAACCAACTCAATTATCTCAATGAAAAAATATATTCCAATAGACTGATGAAAGAATGATAATTGAACAATTGAATTGTCAGTGTCTAAGAAAAAAAAAATGATTTCACAAAAATACAATTAAATCCAAGTAATATAGTTTCTAGGAGTAAACAATAAAGAGTGGAATAATGAAAATGAAGAAATAATGGTGTATTAAGGAATACTATTTATGAAGAAAGATGCATCAAAATCTTACGATGTTGGAATCAATAACAGACTTATCCAAGCTGTTTATGAGATTACACCTTGAAAATAACATAGACCATTAAATAGGAAAATACTAATAATAAATATCTAAATGATAAACAAAATTTTTAAAACTTTCAATAGTTGAAAAAGAGAAAAGAATTCAAATAATTCTATTTGCGGTACCAAACAAAGAAAAAATAACTGCTCCAATAAAGCACTGTAAAGATGTAAAAATAAACACATAGGCCCAAGTGCTGCCCGTTTCATGTAATATATATCCAGCAAAGTAAACTCCGACAAAACCGGTTATTGCAGAAAACGCATTGAAAACACCTGCAAATAAAAAAGATTGGGATTGGGAAATTCCAAATTCCAGGAAATATTCTCCAGAATTATGTATGCATTGGAGAAGTACAATCAGAGAATAAAATAAGCTTAGCCTAAATTAAAAGTAGATTCATAAGATTCACATAATAAAGATTCATACTCACGATATAAGCCTTTTCATGCCTTGCTACATGGAATCAAATGATTACCTCCACATATTTTTAAACTGATCTTCTTCAGAAAATTTTGACGGGATGTTGGAAAAACCGAAATAATGAGGAAGATGTTAATCCCACAGATAATGACATTATATGACGAAGATGTTTGTCTAGTAATGTTTGCTAAAGCCAGAGTCTCTTTGTTCCATTCTATTGTTTCCATCAATCCGTGTATCCCATGATTCTTAATCCTAGGGTACTGCCCATCTCAGACTCAATCTTCAATTTGAGAATGAACTTTCAGGAAAATTTTGTCTGTGAATCAAAACCCAATGTCAAAAAACTTTCGCGATACAGGAATCTTATTCAAAAAGCTTGATTTTAAAGCATTTGAAACATCTACCGATCTACTTTTCCTCTTAGCGTTAAATGTTATTCTTTCAGCTGCTTCCTTAAGATTTAGTTTCTGCAAATAGTTTTAGGAAAGCAAATTACCAAAAACTGAGCCAGTATGATTAGGAGCAAGATCACATGGATTTACTGAAACACCGCCATGATGAAAGCCACGTGCTGCCATGGCTAATGTAAAAGTGAATAAAGCGGCATTGAAACTCATAGATTGAGTTGAAATCAATAAGCACACTGCAATCGCACTTAATGAAATGCTCTGAAAACATGTAAAATTGGATTTTCAATTGGAATTCTGAAATACAAAATTCAGGATTACGCATAAAACAATATAAACATAAACTAAGTAAAAAATAAACCTCCATTAACTTCCTGGTTAGAGTAAGAGAATGTACACAGAGAAACAATGTTGTTGCGATAAAAGGAGCAAAAAACGCAGTTATAACAATTGCAAGTGAAGGCACGACATTATAGACAACTCCTTTGGCATTAGGATAAGTATCTGCGAAATAATACGGAAGCCAACTAAACATTGTATAATAAGCGTTTGCACCACAGTACTGAGCAACCGCTGCTGCCCTTAAAACTGTCATATGTCATATATGATATGTGAAGATACGTAAAAATTTTTATTCGTGTTTTTTTTTTAACTCCCGGTTAATTCGCTAAACGTAATGGAACTGTTCACAATAATATAATATCAATGACAGCAGAATAATGAAAAATATTCAATTTCTGTAACATAAAAAATCATTTGATATATGAAAATTCTTCGTCAATCTCAATTTCAGTCTTTCAAATAAAAGAAACACATAAGTTTTGTTTTTTTGCTGATAAGCCTTTAGATAAAAGACTTACCAGCAAAAAAAAGAGACATAACCTTCAACGTACCAAAATGATCGATGTTTCAAGAGTACTCTCCAAGGAACCACATTTTCAGAGCAACTATTACCAAGTGATTTCCGCAAGCTACTGTTTAAAGGTGCTTTCAGTTCGTCACTTTTCGCATCATCCAAGTCATTACATTGGTTACGAGATGACGACATGAAGCGAAGCGACGACCACCAAATAAATGACATTAATCCTGAAACTTTAGATGTAAACCAGTTTCTTCAAATGAATATTGACCGTATTAATTTTATTACATGAAAATAGTGTAAATCTATCAAAAAATGATGCGACTGGAAAGAGCAGTGTACATACCTACACACTGAAACAGCGCACGCCAACCGAAAGTTTCTAGTAATATTGAACCGACCGCACCTGCTAGCGCTGTCCTGGAATATAAAAGCACAAAAAATGTTCAGGAATGTTCACCAAATCTATTAAAATTATAATCAAATTTGACAAACTGCTGAAAAATATAAGTCATTACCCAAGGTGAGATCCTGCCAGACATATGCCTAATATGCGTCCCTTATCGAATGATGTCAAATGTCGAGAAATCATGGAAGCCATCGATGGAAGATGGAAGGCTACAAAATATATTGTTAAAAGGCTTGCACACTCTCGCCAGTTAAAAATTAACTCAAAGCAAACGGTTTACTAAATGCATTAAGAAATTTTTGACATTGTAATTGCACTTAATTTTAGAATCAATTGCCTACCTTGCCCAATGCCTGTCGCGGAACGGATAAGTATTATAAAAAGCATTGGATGGTTTGTAGCATATGAGAGGTCGAATAATAGAGGAGTAAAGAAAGTAAGCAAAGCCCATGAGAATGTACAGATTCTCAACACCTTCTCAGCACCCACACGATCAGCCACCTGACCAGCAATTATTTGGGTACAAGCGTATCCCCAAAAAAACGACGATAATACAGTACCCTGAACATAAATTAATGCAAACTTAATTTTTCTTATATATCTTGTTCTCAGAAAAATCGTTCCATCATCAGAACACAAGTAATTTTGAGAGCTCAATATCATACTGGAATCGTACTTGGCAATATATTATTTGTATAATATATAATTATCTAGCAAGATCATTGTGAAAATAATGACCACGTGAGATCTGTGCCTTATTCACTATATGAAGCTTTATACTCAACTAAAGATATCATTTCTATCTTAGAAAAAATTAAAAGATGAAACGTACTGCATCATTTTTGTTCCACGAATATTCGTGCGCAATAACTGTAGCACATACTGGCAAAGCAACACGTGCCGCATACAACATACATGTACCGAGAAACAAATTGACTGTCCATAGGCGACATTCCTGTCTGAAATTCTTTCGAATGCTAATTTAACATTACCACTAATCATAATATAGTTAAGATACCGCTCTCTCAGTCATTCCATACTACTCATAAAGAATGGAAGTTCCAGAGTAAATTCCTTCCGACTAACTAAACTTAGACCAGCAAGACTCTTGTAGAATCGTATCAAGCATAAAATGGATATCATCATTAAGGCTGTTACCATATAGATGATGAATGGTTTCTTTTGATTTAATGAAAAATGCAATAACAAGAGGAAACTAACGTAACCCAAACCTGCTCCACAATCTATCACAACTGATAAGACGACTTTCGATATCTTGCTGCAACAACTTCATGTTGGCGGGCAGAACATAGCCCGCCGTTTTCGAACAGTCCTTTTGCTTTTATTGCTTTAACTCTAATTTATATGATGATAACGGAATGCGAATAATTGGATCGAAGTGGAAGTGTTCTACTTCTTCACCATTAACAGATTTCTTTCTCTTATATGTAAAGTAAAACGATTAACTTCTTCACGTTCTTCACATGTACAATAATCTAATACGCTAATGAATGATGCGAAAAAATATATCAAACTGACGAAACGATAACAGTCATAATGATCCTCATTTTTTTTCAAGACTGGATTTATTAGACTAGAATTCCCTAAAATTCATTTCCTATCGTAGCATCTAATCAACTCGTTTTAATTGACTTGACCGTTGAAGTAGCCATTTATTTTACTTTTCCTTTTCAATACCAACTACATACATTCAATCGCACGTGAAAATACCCTCTAGCGTGCTCTAAGTATTATCAAATATCTCCACTCCTCTTTTTTAATACACTTTTCTAAAGATTACCACTCTCCGCTACATCTTCATAAGCAATACTATTTTCTCTTTCGTCGACATTCCAATCAAATGGAAAAGACAAATATCGGTAGTAAGAAATATTTTTTGATAAGTGGGAAATACGGAGAGAAGGGGGAAAAGAGAGAGAAAGAGGGAAAGAGGAGGAAAGGAAAATTCATGAAAACTGAGTCTCTTTTAATTTTACTCTTTTAAATTGGACTTTCTCTGAGTCAGGGAAGTAATCTCAAGTGAAGTTTCTTCAAATTAGCTAATTAACCGATAACACTATTTTCAACTGTGGGATGAACTCCAGGTGGAGATTCAATTTCTAACTATCCTATATCATTGCAGCATCAGCACGCTTCATCTGGACTACTTCCTTTTACATGCGCTGATAAGATAGGGCACCAATTGATTTATTCCAAGTGATGGGAGTAGTTTTGAGGGGTGTTACAAGACAGGATGATATCTCTCTATTCCTCTATCTCTCATCTCTTCCCTTTTCCTCCAATTTTCGATTTTAACGATGACAGTTACAATCAGTAATAATAACAGCAGTAGGGGAATACGTCCTATTGTATTATTAAATATTGTGCATAGTACCGTCGCACAATTGTTCTCATCGTCTGCATTTTTTCGATCAAACAGGACATTTAACGAAATTAAAAGATTTTTTTCGATTTAATGTCAAAATTTTCTGAAATAAAACAAAATTACAAATTTTGAATTGGAAGGCATTGATCGATTTGATTGGGAAATTCATTTAAGATTAAAAACCATGAAATAAATGAATGGTACTGATCAAAGGATCATGGCCAATAAAGGAAGACATTTTTCATACCAGACAGTCAGGATAGCGATCAGAATTTATCACCATATTCAGCTAAAACGTCCATGCTCTCACTGCTGCTGCATTTAAATATCAGGGAAAGTGATTGAAGCGGAATAAGGACGATAAATATAACTTATTAGTATGCATGAGTAATTTGCATATTTATCGCGTTGCAGAAAGATGTCAATGTTTTTCCTTTACGAAGTGCAAAAGTTTTACGGAAGGGCTTTAGTTAAGACCGTCATTTCAATTCTCCTAAACTTTCTGAAAGTTCATTTATAGAATTTTCCAATGACGATTATATATTTAATTCAGTTCGATTGTGTAAATGATAACAGAAAGTGATAAGCGAGAAGAACCATATCGTAGGCGATCACAGGACAATAATGTTGTAGTATTTGTCATTCCAAAAAGTATTTAAGGATAATGAATAATGTGTGAAAGAGCGAATTTGATTATTTTTCACTGCTTGACTCCTCTTCATTCCAATTTATTAAATTTGCGTAAGATACAAATTTGAGGAATGAATTTTTCTATGATTAAAATGATAGGAAGCAGATGCACCACAATCATTTCTATCATTTTCGCATTAGTTGTTAGTTGATTTAACGAAATTTGGTGAGAGCAGTCGCTAAAGTGATGGTCTTTGGATCGAGGGTCGCTCCAACTCAAACTCCAACACCTGCCAATGAATCTTCAACATCGCCTCAGACCGCAGGATCAGGATCAGAACCAGGGTCACGTCGTAGTCATTGTAAAATTCTTCCATGTTTTCATAACTCTATTTCAATTGATGAAACAATAATGGAATAAGTTTTGAATTATCTAAAAAAGCTATTGAAAAGACTTGATGAAAAGACAACAGATTAAGAACAGATAGGCCAAAGATTTGAAATCAGTCAAAAATCTCTTTCAGCAAAGAAACTGATTATTCGTAGGAGGTCATCACGAAGCAACACCGGTAAATTTCGTTGAGATTCAGTAATCGATTTTCTTTCTAAAAGTTTTCAATCAAATTTTAATATTAAATAAGAGTTGTTCATTATGATGATTAAATGTGAAAGATTCAATGCAGCGAATTTTCAGGACAAGCATCAATAGCGCAATCGAGGTCCTCAGGGTCAACGCGATCAACAGTTTCTGAGGTACTTTTCCCTTCAGCAAATAATAATTCTTAACATCTTCAAAATAATTGATAATTAGTAAGAAGAATCGTACAGCCAAGAAATTTCCGTTCCATTACTGAAATCAGATTAATCACTAAATTCAGGAATTCAGTTGATAATTGCTCTCTTCATTTACAGTTTTGTAAATTTTCATTTATTTTGCATTTTATTGAATTTATAAACTGAGAAATTTCAAGTATTTCCCCGAATCAGCAGTGGCCGATGCAGTGCCGTTACAATCGTTACGCAGTAAAAAACTTATTCCGGTCAGTTATATTCTCTGCAGTGAAGATTTTTCATAAAAAGAATTAATTAAAAATATAATTTGCTATAAAGATTTTAAGAATTCCTATCAGATTCTTATCAGAAAGATTGTTATCAGACTTATCAGTTTTCATCAGATCATGCCTGAAGAAGCTGGTGGAACAGCTGAACAGATCGAAGATGAACCATTTTATCATGGCTTTATGTCCCATGATGAATGCAAACCATTACTTACATACTCGGGTGATTTTCTGATACGGCGAGCAGAAATTGACGGTGAAATGCAATATGTCATCACTGTTCTTCCTGAAAATTCAGATGAACTTACGAACTTTGTCATCAAGAAAACCCGTTCTGTGAGTGATTCAACGAGATCTACATTAATTCAGCACACCCTCATTATATTCTGTTACATCTACAAGTGATTTGTGCGTTATTTACAGAAGCATTTGTATTACGTACACGTATACGCATTCAAGACAATCTCCGATCTAATCGCTTATCACAGTCGCATGAAGAAGCCGCTTAATAATGAAAATGTATGCATTGTTAAAGGCATTGGAAGAAGCGATTGGCAACTTGCTCATGAGCAGGTTAATATTAGCTAAAATCTAATATTTGTGAACAGGAGAGATTTCTGGACGTAGTCTTTTAGACAGGATAAGTTTCGTGAAGTTAACTTTCATTTATTTCTCAGAATTTGCTTACGTCTAGTTTAGCTCATTTGTTCATTTTATTTTCACTTATTTATTTTAAATGTGCATTTTTTGTAATGTGCTTGAAAACTTTTTTAGATTGGACGAAACAAAAAATTGGGCGAAGGAGCGTTCGGCGAGGTGTGGGAAGGAACACTTAATCTTGGAGTGTTTCGGGGCTCTGTACCGGTGGCAATCAAAACACTTCATTCAGGAAATCTTAGTACGGATGAAAGAATTAAATTTCTTCGTGAAGCAAACTTAATGCTGAAACTAAACCATCCTAATATCATCAAATTTTACGGTGTGGCAACCTTGAAGGATCCAATAATGATCGTTATGGAATTCGCTAGTGGTGGATCACTCCTTGCTCGAGTACAGGATACTAAACGACCGGTGAAGTCTTCTTTTAAGTTTATTTTTCAAATCTTTGAAAAGTTTTCTGCATCAACGAATGATTGCTTGATATTATACGAGACTGATTCTTATGTTACTTCAATTCTTATAGCCTAGCGATGTAGACAAAATACGATACTGTGCTGGAGCGGTTTGTGGTCTAGCATATCTCGAAACAGTGCAGATTATCCACCGGGATATTGCTGCACGAAATTGTTTACTGGATGCAGATGACGAAGTTAAATTGAGTGATTTTGGATTGTCATTGCTTGGAATCAAATATCGCGAAAGGAGCATGAAGAATGTACCAATCCGGTGAGAATTCCACTGAAGTTTGCGTATGCAGAACCAAAAAAATAGGATGATTGAATTTCTGTTGAATGATTGATTAACCTTACCTCGTATCCTCTGAACTAAAATAGATTCAGTATCACTAAACTCATTTTGAGATGGCTGTCCCCAGAAACACTGAAACATGGACGTTTCTCATCAAAAACCGATGTTTGGAGTTTCGGTATAACCATTTGGGAAATATATTCGGGTGGTCAGGAACCATATGCACAAATTCAAGATAACAAGGAATTGAGGCGAGGAGTCATTGAGCAAAGGGTTAAATCATTCAATTTTTGGGAATTCACTGAAATCTTTTGAAAGACTAAGCTTAGGATTTGGATTAAATTAATAGCATAAATTCGCGTTGAACTGAATAATAATCGAAAGTTGAATACGAAAGGATTATTTTGATCTAATCTCGATCATGAATTTCAGGTGAAGATAAACAGTCCACCTGGTATGCCATCGACGATGCAACAAATAATGTTCAGCTGTTTATCATACGATCCGAAGGATCGCCCGACATTTCGGGAACTGAACATGAAGTTATCATCCATCCGACCCAGTATGTCTTATCTTACTCTGTCGTCTAAAATTAAAGGGCTATTTCACCTTTAAATGGAACTTTCTCATTAGAAATGACATTGCACACAGTGACAATTCGTTGCAATTGTCTAGCAATTCTTTAATAAACAATTCTAACCTCTCTCTGAAATTAATTTCTAATTCAAGAAGTTTATTGCTTCCATTTTTAATATTTCTTCCTAATGAGATTAAAACTGAAAGTTTCCTGTTCCTGTCAAATATTGCATAAAGCAGATGTTTGCATTTTAATGGTACTCCCTTGAGTTAATATGAAAAGTATTGTGTTGCTATCTTTAAAATTTATGATCTCGTTTTAGAAAGTCTAATATTTTTGAATTTTATTGGATTATTAATAAATTCGATACCATAGTGATTTTATGTATAATATCCTATATTAAAGTTTAATCTCCTTAATGTCACAATTCCAGCGTCCACGATATATTTGTATTTTGTTTTACTAATTTTGAATTTCACCCTGGCAAACGGACTGACGCGGTTGATAATCCTGAGCAAATTGCAAATTTAAATAATTGTTTATTTGTATCTGCAAATTTCTAAACAATAAACGAATATTTAACAATAACAGATACTTCTATGTTCTTTAATAAGGAGGTATTTGTGACATTTGACTCGACATCGACTGCAACAAATCCTTCTTTTCCTGTTTATGTTCCGACTCTGGATGCAATGGATTCGGTGCTTCATTCGGTTCTTGGATATGAATCTGATCTGGTAAAGCAATACGTGGTCCCATATTTCCTTTAGGATCGTGTGGCAGCATTATTTTCACTTTGATGCCCAAAACACCTAAAATAAGCCATATATTCATAATCCCTATCTAATTAAGCTGTATTTCCACGCCAGTAAGACGAAAGGTCTCAAAAATTAAATACATCTACTCTAATCTTCTAGCTTTCCCACACTATCTAGCAATCTATTCCAAGATTGCTAGATCAATGTGGGAAAGTTATTCCAGGAAAATTATTCCGCAATCTATTCCACTAATTTCAAGGGACGTTATTTGAACGGATGTATTATTGTATCAGCAAAATTTTACTTCGGAAGCAGCAAATCTCCTGCCAAAGCAATTTCTCAAAAAAAATCTAAAAATACTAAAAACCAGAAATTTTCAACCTTGGCGAAGCTGAACATGACGTACTGCTTGCTGAATGTATTCATTTACCGGTTGACCGGAATGAATCATCAATCCATCGACAAATTTCATCGACTTCGCTCGCTGACCGCGCAATTTCCCCGACACAATTACCTATCAAAATAGAAAGAAGACAATATTTTGAAAACATCTACAACAGAAATATTTTCAATGCAAAATCACAAAACTTTTGATATTATTAATTCTTTGTTTATTATGAAGTGAGAAAAGAGCTCAGATTACATCCAGAATCATCGCATACTCAAAGGGAGAGATGCTAACATAAGAGGTGTCAGTTGTATGGAACATCATAGCTCTCATGACTTTCCTACCTGAAACTTGAACCGAAATCGCTGATTTCTATACCGTAATGTATATACACTACACCATTTGATTATCCAAAATCTTCATTTTAATTTGCCGAAAAAGAATTATAAAGTTTTTAAGAGGAAGTCCAGTCGTTTTATACAATAAAACAAAAATTATGAACATGTACTACAGCAGAGCATGCTAATTTCTCCATTTAACAATGATGAAAATCAATCTACCTCACATCCTTGTGCATTGGATTCCATGATAAAACGTAATACACCATAGCAAGCGCGACGAACGGCTAAACCACCAACTAACTTATAACGCAATGATTCACACTGAGCTACAGCACACAGACCTCGATTTGTTACTTTTTCCGCGTAAAGCTGAAGTATATGGAAAACAATGCTAATTCCAACTGAAACAATTTCAAAACTTTCACAGCGAAATATGAAGATATAAGGAAAGATATTACCTCACTAGATTTTATGTTATAATTAGTTTTATAACATTACATTTATCTTGATAAGATCATATGTCAGCAGCAATGCGAAATATATATATATATATATATATATATATTAATTAATTATAATCCAGAATAAATGGGCTAGGGTAACCCATTTTTAAAACTACAGTACAATACTTCAGTATTAGTTGGTGCACATACTGTATAATTAACCTCCAATAGCAAAATGAAATGGTCCCATTACGCAAGCACTAAAATTAGCTAAGAAGTCTCTTAGTATTTCTAAGTAATGCAGTACTAGCATACCTCGACTGTTCCATCAGCAAATCCAAATCGTTTCTGTACAACTGATGTCAATTCACGAATCCGCCGTCCACGTTCACCCAATACACTTTGTGTGCGTGTTGCCAAAATGATTATCTGCATAGAAATATTAAGAATCAAAGTTCAGAAAGTTCAATGTAGTAAACCTCATACACAAAACTGCAAAATCTTTTTCAAAAAAACAATGAAATTTAGACTGTGATTTCAACCAGATTTACTATTCCAATACCTATGAAATCTTTTCCTGTCCATTTAAAAAATCTTTAGAATTAAACGGTTCTTTAAGACAGACAAGATAAAATCAATCAAAAATGCCAACTTCAGCACGTGCCGGTGTTCGCCGAACTTCAACACCCGAATAACCATCTTCAGCAAGTTCTTTCATAAGGAAATTATTTAATTCAGCTTTAAAAATACCATCCTGCACGGCCTTCCGCTTTTTTGACATCTGTTGAGTTGTAGTCATCATCGGCGGACTTCCCTCGTGAAATGACAATACCTAATAGCAACTTCAAGATTATCTGAAACTGTTAAACTGCTTATAAAAATTACGACCTGAAGCTCACAAAACTAATAAAATGAGACGGTCCCTAGCAATGCCATGGAATCATACTTCAATCATTCAAACCACATATGTTACTTCCGACGTTCAAACGAAATGAAAAAAAAAGGAATACTGAATTAATATTGCATGTACTGCTCTTCAATAACCCCATATTTTGCTTGTGAAAACATGGTTCTAGACAGCTCAAAAATTCTGACGATGGAAAATATAATGCGATCTTTCTAAAATATGCGATAGAAAAGTGTGCTGCAAATGCTACATAATTCTGTCTTACATGAAAAGTCACACGGAAACTGATAAGTGGTTATAAAATGAGAGGAAGAGCAGAAAGATTGTCAACATAGAGATAGAAATAACAACGGAGACACTCTATTCCATATCATACGGAGGCTATATAGACATTCCTGAAAACAATGTTATTAGATAAAAGTAGCCTCCAGTAGTAAAGCAGAGCTTTAGGAATATAAGCATCCGTCCTAAGGCCCAACTCACATACAAGTCAACAATCCCACGCCAACCACTGTTCATCCAACCCTAAACGCGTCTCAGAGGCCGCGGCCCGTTGAATGTAATCGCGCTCGCTACGATACTTGGTCTTCCTGATGCTCTCTCCACTTCTTGCTACTAAATTCTTTCTCCATCTTCTCCGTGTCTTTCCACCCTTTGATATGAGGGATCTACGCAAGTTTTTTAACTACTGTAAAACTGTCTGAACTCTTTATTTATAATACTGCGCTTTTCATCGTATGTGTCTAACGCTCTATATGTCGAAGAATTTGAGTTGAAGTTAATTTCCGAATTTAGTTTCGCAGTTTGGAAAGTGTGGAAGTTTTTACTGATTTTTGGATTCGAACGTTAAAGTGAGAAAGTTAAGATATATAAATAATTAGATAAAGAGTGCAGACAGTTAAAGGTGTTTTTTGGATCTGTTACCGTGATTCAGCTAACGGAATTTGATTGAACTTTTCAAGTATCAGACTTCAAAGCTATTGGCTAAAATTACTTATTAAAAGAACACGTGATTCATTTGCTAAATTAATTAATAGCTTTTTAGCAAAATTATTTTTTAAAGTAATTAATTTTTACATTGGTTTATTGGATCAATCATCCAAGTTAAAAATTAACTTTATTTGAGCAATATTTAAAATAGGTACTTTATTTTTGGCATGATTATTTTGATAAATATATGAATGAACAAGGTTTGTTTGCATTGATTGGCGCTCAGGAACTTTGCCATTGCAATTGAATCTCATTATGAAAAAATTATCAGAGATAATTTTCTATACAGATATTTATGATAATGGTTGTATTTAAGAGTAATCGGAACAGTCCTTTGTTACTGTGTGTTTATAATCTGGTCAGCTTTTATAATTTAGATCACATGATTTAAACTTTTTGAGTATGAATTTAAATCCGCTTCATGTTGATTTGTACAAATTCGATACATCCGAGAATAGTTTCTAGAGATCTGTGAGATAAACTATTATCAATTCAAAGTCGATTGTGTAGGGCTTTGTTGATTCTCTATTTTTAGCTTTTTATAGGTCAAATCAATCGATGAATTTCACTAGGTAAATGAATGATAGTCTAAAACATTTTATTATAACTTCAGATCACATGATCTAATCTAATTAATAGCAAGATTCATTAATTCCACCAACAGCACTTCAGTGCTACAAAGCCTATATGAAAAGAGAATATGAATAGAGACGAATTATATAGCACCATGTCAACGTAATCAACCGATTGCTTATCTTCATATTCTACATGTCCATATAATTTTATCACCCAATAAAATCCTGAAATTTGAAATTAAATTTAGAACTCAAAGTTTACTCTAGAATTCATCGACTCATCAAAAGTTTTACACTTCATTTACATATTTGAAGTTACATTATGTACTTAATGACTTGAAAATTATAACAAAGTTGGGAAATGTAAATGATGTATTGAAGTGTTTAGAAGAGGTAATAATGAATTTAAATTGAATTCAAACTCTTGCATCTTAATCTCGAAGTATTCAATGATAATGATATAATAAATGTATTTTATGAATAATTTTTTAAAAATTTACAATTACCAATTAATCCAACAAGTAGAACAAACAGTGTAACCAGTAAATAAATGATACAACCAACAAATCGAATAATTTGACACCATTTGCTCTTAGAAATTTTCATCGTTGTTGCATAGATACAGAAGAAAATTATACTCAGGAGGAGCTGTACCAATCCTGAAATCACTTGAAGAATCCGAGAAATTGGCTAGAAGAGTGCAAATGTATTGAAGTTGTCTAACTCGAATCATCTGCTTGTTAATGAAGATCAGTATTCTGAATATTTTCCCTTCCAAGCTTATTTTCTTAGCTATTTTCGTGTGCGAAATTTTATCGACAAAATTTGAACACTTAATTGTGAAATTTGAGTGTTTGTAAGCACCATTATTTAAATGCTTATTTAATATCGTACTTTAAATCCGAAATTTGTGCTTGAAATTTCGAATATGAAGGATAAAATTTACTGCACATTTAAACTACAGTCGGGAGAGTTCTTTTGAAACTAATTATGAAGTATAATTTATCATTAGCTCCTTCAGTAAGCATAATTACATCTGAAGGAGTTTAAACAATTTTATGTGGTATTTAGCAAATCTAATTAATAATCTATATTAGCTTTAGCTAGGTAGGCCAAACTTTCACTCCGAATTTTTAATCATGATTATATTCGAAATTACGGCATTTTTGATGTCAATCAAATATTCATACGTGCTTATAACAGATTCTGATACTTGCAAAACTTGAATAAAGATTTTAACGATGCAAATAAAACATAATAGCGATAATAGCAACATTATCATTGCAGTTGCAACCACAAGAATAAAAAATAAAATCATAATAATGCTAATTGAAGGATTGTAGCATTAATTGAGAAGATATTTACACTAATTTTTAAGTTAAAATTCTTGATTAGTACACCAATTCTTCCTATTATCATACTTATTTTTATGTTTCTTTCTCATTATTCTATTGCTTACTCGCTGTTGAATAATTAAAAACAAAATTTGCTAACTAAAAGCAGACTGCTCCAAAATCCTGATGGATTTCACAGTACAATCAGTTAAATGCATTACTCCGATAGGTTAAATTTGAACAATTATAAAACAATTTCAGAAGCGAACCGTAAAAAAGTAGGTTATGTCTTATTGTATATGCATTTTGATGACGCGATTCGTACCCATAAAAGGATGAATTATGTGAAAGTGCAACGTATACTGCATATGCGCCACACATACAACTAATTATTGCCATCATTAATTGTCTTTTGCTTACTAAAACGTAAAGTAATGAAAGAGAATTTATTCGAAGATTTGTTATGTTATTCGAGAATATTTTACATATGTACAAGCATTTCCTGAGAAATCGTCATCTAATGAGTGAATTAAATAACATTGAAATATTTAGAAAAAAATTACAAAATTCTTTAGGCCCATTCTTTTTAGATTTGAATCTGTGAATGAATTTTATGAAGTCTAAAACTAATTAGAAAATAGAAAACAGAAAATGATAAATTGTTGTCAAATTTGATATTGCAATGAAAACAATTGGACATGAAAGTGAACTCACTCATTTGATCAAAAAATACTGTCAAAGAAATGGCAATATTATTTTCAGTTCCTCTCTTCCTGAGTCTCTTCAAGGATTGGTCATTACTGTCATCAACAATATGTTTCTTCATCGATTCTAATTCTGAATTTGATGACTTGCGAAATCCCATGTCATTTTTACTGATAACTGTGAGTAATGGTGGAAATTCCTTCTGTGTATTAAGTATTAAAATCTGAAAAAGGTAAACATGAAATAAAACTAAAATATCACTAAACAATATCTAATTAAAAAAAAGAATGATTGATAATAGCAGAATAAAATTGATCAGGAAACCCAAAAGGATCATAAGTTAAGTATAAGAAAAATAAGAAATTCCATGCTAATATAATAACGTGTTTGCAGTTCTTGTTGTTCATGAGAATTAATTCTTCAATCAAAAAACTTTTGACCACTACAATTATTCAACTATAAGGCTAGAAAAAAACCTTAAATGATGGGCGATAGGCACCACTTCTAACTTTTGTTTTATCAAGCCATAACAGAAACTATACCAAAGTAGACCCAAGCATGGTTAGAACTCCATCAATAAATACATCTATCAAACCTCCATCATGACTTCTCATCCTCATCCTTACATGACGAAACCTAGAGTCCTGAAGGAAAGCACCTTTCTTTCCCTCTGCCCAAAAAGTTTCTCTGAGAGCATCAATTACATTCAGCGGATAATCGTCTTATCTAATTATGAAGAATGATGCG
The DNA here is from genome assembly GCA_013365365.1 of Cruorifilaria tuberocauda. Lineage (NCBI taxonomy): Eukaryota > Metazoa > Nematoda > Chromadorea > Rhabditida > Onchocercidae > Cruorifilaria > Cruorifilaria tuberocauda. Next base: position 45,140 of record JABVXU010000069.1, read on the forward strand.
AAGCGGAAAAGAGAAGTACAAATAAGTGGAGCAGTTCAAAGTGCATTAAATCTCAAGAAATGGAAATAATTGGTTGAGAAGTTTTTGAAGGTCGAATTGGAATAAATGGAGGTAATGTCCCGAATTATCAGAACTCATTTTTTGCTAACTCTGAAGTGCAAATGAAACTTCTTTCGGTGCATTTCACCGATAGCGCATCAGAACAGACAGAAAATTCTTCTGCAATGAAAAATGTTACGCTTTACTTCAAAGAAATTTCAAGAAAGCCGCCTTGTCAGTCTTCTTGATAATTAAAAATTTTTTTTATTTATTCAAAATAAGCAATAATTAAGCCTGTTGCAAATGACCTCTTCAATTCCTGATGGTGTTGCAATGTTTGCTGTCTTTTGTTTTTCACTTCCGCCGCGATAACATATCATTTTCCGGTTGTTGACATTCGACGCTTTAACTGTTCGATATTTCCAATTTTCGAAATATAGGAGGTATATCTAAAATTTTGATTTAATTTCCACCACTTAAAATCTGTGTTTAATATGGACGGCAATCAAATATATATAAGAAGATGCGGAACATCGACTACTGAAAATCCAGATATTAAGTAGAAAATTAAAAAGCAGAACTCCGAAAAGCTACTAAAGCATACTTTTTCACTGCCCCTATTCCTCTCTTCATATCATTTGTTGCTTTTCATTTAAACTTCGACGCCCTTGACATTGTTTTTGTCAACGGTATCCTTTTCATTTTGAATGTGTCAAATTTTGGTTCGAAAAATGTCTCTCTTGCCTGTACCCTTGGAATTAGCTCATAGCAAGGAAGTATTTTTCCACCACTTTGATATAAATTTAACGTTTTCATGTGAATTAAAAGTTGTGCTTTTTCAATTCATGGATATACAGAGGAATTATCTAGAGATTTATCTTAATGACCCGCTCATTAACTGATCATCTCAGATAGATTGAAAATTTTTTTGAAAAAAAACTGAGATTAGCTAATTCTTCGAGAAAATATGCACATAGTTCAAACAGTAATTTTTCAAAGAAATATTAACTTTCATTTTTTCTCTTTCCATAAGTACCTTATTTTTCTATTTTAAAATGTGTAAATATAAAGTTGAAGGTGAAATCTCAATTGATGGTAAGTTTTTTTATGGTTCTAATTGTATCGTAAAAACCGTATGCTGAAATGAAATGAGATAAGTGAAAGAAGAATCAGAATGGGTCAAAGAGTGACACAATATCGATAATTAAATGTTTCTCCGTTTTGAAATGTTATGAACTGACAAAATTTTAACTTTTCAAAATTCATTTAAAAAATGAGTAAAATTGGAAAATTGGATTCCAATTTGGCTTACCGAAGGTAATTTCATTGAGAATGAATGATATCAATAAATGATCAGATAATATGATGAATAAATATTTTCTGGAGTTTCCACAACATTAGTTGGCCATTTTCAGAGAAATACTAAGCATAGTATTTCCAAAATTCATCCATAAAAAATTTTCTTCCTTTTCTCTCTTCCACAAAAAGAAAGGGAATTGCCACGCACAAACATCATTCGCAAGGACACACTCATTAGCTTACATGTTATGAAAACTTTCAAACAGCATAATGGCTTAATTTAATAGATTTTAATTAACATTTGGAAAGTGAATTTCTTTTTTTCTCATCTTATTCATTAAAATGTCTTTTTTTAAATGTCTTTAAAAAGTCTTTTGGGAGATAAAAAATAAATGTTTTCAATTATTGCGCGTTTTCCATTTTTTGCCGTGAACGATTTGATATTCACTCATTCATCCACAATATCTCACCCTTTCTTTTAACTAAAATCTCTTCCCAAAAAATTTTTACGATAAAATTAAAAAAAAAGCGTTTCAGTCATTCTCTTCTACCGTATTACAAACTTGAAAAAAAGAAATTCACTATATTTTATTTTCAAGCCATAGCATATGCTCCTATAAAGATGAATTACTTTTTATTTTCATAATGTATTTTATCAGCGATTCTGATTTTATGCTCCTCTTATCTCATCTGCTCATATACATGTTGTTAGTTTGGGAAAATAAAGTGTTTTTATCAAATAAATATTATTTTTGTTTCGAGAGATAAACGTTAATTAGAAACAACTGAATCCAAAAATATAAAAAACACTGATAAAGCGCCAAGTTCAAAAAATGAATGATGAAGTAATGTTCACTGATCCTATATTATATTAAAATTAAAACCATTTCTTTTCTCTCTCTCCCTCTTCTCTCCCCTTTTCTGTTTTTTCTCCTTTACAAAAATAACTTTCTCAAATTGAAATTAATTAACAAATATTTTTTGAAAAATGACATCTAAATTAATGAACATTTGTTTTATACATTGAACGAAATGTTTTCAAAATGTGAAAAATTTCTATGACTTTTAAGAGTATGCGAATGATGAGATCAATAAAAATCAATTGAATGATACTAGCACAAGTTATTACTAATGCAACAATAGGCCTAGGGCTCTTAAACTAATAAACTTTTAGTATGAAATAGTAAGACTGAATGCAACATGTAGAAACGTTTTTCTTACAATCAGCTTGCATCTTATCTATTACAAATTTACAATTGTAAACGGTTTTTAGGAGATGGAGAGGAGAAACGAAAAGTTTAAAAGGTAATGAGAACAAGATAAAAAAGAAAGTGAAAACAGAAAAAGAACAACAAAAGGGGGTAGAAAGGAAGGCGTAAATGAGATTAATGAGAAATAAATTGAAGCGTAATATTCATTTATTAAAAGAATAGTAGAATCATTGTTTAAAGTTCTAAATTTAGCAAAAAAGAATAAATACTAAGATGGAAAATGAATTTATTACAAGGTTTATCTTATTAATTTCGCCATTATCTTAGCTCTATTACTTTCATCTTACCTTAATATACACCTATCAGTTTAAGTTTTCGTTCTATTATCAAATTTAATAGATCTATCTTTAATTAAAAGATACAACTTGCGACAGTAAATTATTGAACAGTTTAGGCTATTACTAATAGAAATGACCAACTATGTAGAACGGGCAAGTAACCCAATTATCGGTTATCGTCACATTCACATTTGTTCTCATCGGAAACTGAGAGTAAGGGATTTTTGAGAGGAATAACTTCAGCTGTTCACCTCATGGCTGCAAAATGCTTAGGTATCTTAGGTATTGCCATGAATCCAGATCATTTCAGAGTTGCAATTTCTAGATTCTATCATTTGAAGCTAAAGAAATCTAAAATTGTAGAGGATTTTATATGCTGAAAAGTGGCATTCTAATGTGAGAAAGGTTGATTAATATTGTTAGCATTGAAAAAAAAATGAAAAATTCACAGGAAGTTTTCAGTATAAAAATAACTTTATTATTTTCTCCGTTTCCGGATGGATATCATCCAGAAGTTAAAGCTTATAATTAAGAAGTTATAGAAAAAGAATGAGGAAAACAACAATAATAACTTATGCTAATACTAACTTATATGAATATGTCATAATTTTATTGTATTTTCATTCATATTCTCTTTCATTTTCTCTTCTGCTTGTTGAATATCTTCTGTTATTTAAATTCAAACAAAACCATTCGGAGATAATTAATTTCTCATTAATTCATTTCGCCTTAATAATTTAATTGCTTATTTCATATTAATTTATTTATTCGAGAAAAATACCTCCCCTCAGTAAGTAAAGGATGAAAGGGAAAGGCATAACATCGGTAGAACAATTATGAACCTTCTTTTCGTCGAATACAAAAGGTCGTAGAATCATTGCTTTAGAATTCCTCCGCAAACTGTCAATTCGTAAAGGTTAACCACTGTGTAATCTGTGAAATGTTCCAATAATCATTTCACATTTGAAAAAGAAAAGTGATGATCATTAGAAATCATTACGAATCTGAAGGGTCCAAAATATTCCATAGAAAATGAAATATTCACAAGCATTTTTATAGATCTGTGCTACAAAATAGCACAGAGTTTTCATTTGATGAGTAATCAAAATGATTCAGAATTGCCTTCTATTAGAATATAACAATAATGAATGATTGGGAATTTCCATCCAATTAGTTTAAAGAATTCTAACTTCGGGAATCATTTAGAAAAAAAATTCAGCTAATTTCAATTTAATTGAACTCAGCTCTTTGCATGCGAGTGGAAATTCTTGAAGCAATAAAAATATCAGATATTCTAATCTGTAAGACTGAAATTGTTTCAGTAATTGAATTCCGACGTTAAGATTATCGTAGATTGTAAATCTTAACAAATACTATCATAAACTATATCTATCCGATAAAAAAATGAGATATTTAGATGAAAACACACGCCTATACGAATAAACTATTGTGTGAAAATTTGAAACAATCGATAAAAAATTTACTTAGAAAAAGCGCATTCGAAAAAATAATCTTCTAAAGTTGTTTAACGAAATTTATTCTACTTAAAAACTTTAAATTCATTCTTCAAATCCAATATTTCTTTTGAAATCTGGCTAAATTTAAAATGGATGATAAAATCGATGATACATCTGAAAATAATGTAATGATAAAGTTATGTGTGAATAAATATAAAAATATTTTCAATAATAAAGGTGCCAATAAACGAAATAATATTTGATATATATATGAAGTGAATAGGAGAATTAAATAACAATAAAGAAATGAATAAAAATGGTAAAAATTATTAAATATGAAGCACCCAAAAATATTCACTAACATAACATGGCATCGGAAATTCAATACGAAATGGACACAACTAATAAAATTTCACAACTTGAATTTTTTACAAAACCAACTTAATACATGGCATTTTGTAAAATACCGAATAATGTTGAATGGAAGTAATGTGAAATTGGTTGGTAACCATTTGAGCAAAAAAATGAACAAATATGGTTAAATTTAAAATTAACCACCACGAATTTGAATTTTTAAAAATTTTTAATAAATGTCTCAAATGAAAGAAGTTTCTATTCGAAGGAAGAAATTTTTTACCAATTACTTCATATAAAAACATTCCAATGTAAACGTAAACTAAAAGCATAACTGCTGGCAAAAATAACTAAAATTATTTACCTGATTTCAGGTAATTTCAGTACTTTTAGCATATCTTAAATAGTTGCTTTCCTTTAAGATGATTTAAATGAATCGTTGAGATTTCAAATCATTTTTTATCTTTTCTATTTAGAAGATATAAAAGAATCGGAAATATCTTCGAAATAAGAAACTAATAAGTAAAATTAGAAAAGTTAAAATTAAATGAATAGCACCTGGAAAATAATTTTAGGGATGATTATTAAGCAAATAATTTTGAAAAAGTAAGGATGAGACAACAATCAACTATAATAAATAGAGCGACCAACACTCAAAAATTTTAACAACAAAATTTTTCGAGAAATTTGAAAAACGATTGTAAAATGCAGAAATCATATGGAAAATGGAATTTGATAAATATACAATATCATTACATCGCAATAATTTGAACTACGAATGTCAACCCGTGTACGTGGAATAACCCATTCAAGAAATATAAGGAATAAAGGAACCGGTTCTTTTCTTTTCATTTTTTTATAGAGGAATAATTAGTTTTGAACTCGCAAATTATGTAAAAATAAATTGTTATGCTTAGAATCCGAATAATTTTATGCCTCACTCGTTTCTTCTCGTCGGAATTGATATTCCGCTTGATAGAGCGTTGGATGATGTGGGCGATTCCTTTTGAAAAATCCACACTTCCAGAAAATGAGTATCAAGATGAATAGAATCAGCAGCCCTAGAAGAACAGCTGCAGCAATTAACCACCACGGAACTGGTGTCGTTTCTAATATGGCTGGTCGATCCGGATATGCGTGAGTTGACGCTGATGCAAAATTGTTTTGCGTATTCATCTCTTCGATCCCTTGCTCTTGATCCAGAATTAGACGACCAGATGATAAAATTTCAACGTATGCTATATCATAATAGTCCTAAAAAGCAGAGACACTACTGAGGAAGAGCAATATCGATTATTTGTTGAAAAATATGAGTGCAAACATATTTCAGTTGTTTATTCTATTATATAGAATAAATTTTTGAATTTCTATCATCGATCATTAAAATTTTGTATTTGATTAGCTTCCTGACTTAATTGAAACATTACTTCAACAAAAGTAGCATTCCATAGTCGGGACCGAAAATCTATCACTGCCGCAGCGTCAACATCCAGAAAATCGAAATGACATATAACAGAGAAGCATTTCGCTGTTTTATCAGCGCAGTTCTTGAAACAAGAGAGGTCAAATTGCACGTTCAATTCTACTTCATATACTTCTTTTATATAATACTTTTACGTTTCATTTTAAAGATAATGTAACTCCTTGTCTTGAACTGGAAATATTGGAGAAGTGAGACTACATTAATATCACAGTAATTGAAATCTTCGTCTCATTCTGTGTACTTTAATGTCTTCACAATGTCAAGTATCATTAACTTTTCTCAAAAATATTTGGCATGTGTTTCTTCTTAAATTAGTTGATACAAGTGATAATTATCATTATCTCTAGCTATTTACAAACTTGTCGATCATAAATTTAAAAATAATTCAAATAAACAACAAACTCACCACTTTTACGATTTCAACTTCTTCACCTGATTTCTCACGAATTTTCGTCGATTTTATTCGCAATTCTCGAGATGGTCGCTTTTCTTCAACTTTCCGCTGAAATAACTTTAATATCACCTAATATTTTTCAATATTTATTTAAAATATATTATTCGCGCTTTTATCTAATGTTTATAGTTTCAATTTAGACTTTCGCCTTCTACAAGTCGGTAAAAAGAAAGTAATACAGGAGAGATAATAGAAGAACAGAACTATTGGACCTATGTCGCAATAAATTAATGAGAAGATCCCTCATCTAATTTATTACAATGTCATTTTTATTACCATGAACTGTTCATTATTATTCTAATTGCAATCAAGAAGGCATTCATTAGATGACCTTGCTTATTACGGAGATGAACTAAGATATTCTTTCACAAACGTAAATGATCTTTCGATGAGAATGACCCATAGTGGTATCAATATTTTTAAATGAATATCAAAAAGTGATTTTCAATAATAATAATCCGAATAATAATTAAAGCAATCATAATATGGTTAGTTATGGAACGCGCTGTATCCCATCGAAAAAATCATGACCCAGGATTTGTAGATCGTGATCCAGGCTTTGTAAATGATGATCTAGATTACCTTAACTCGATTCAGATCATCGATATCATCATCTTCAAGGCTTTCTTGATGTATATCATTACTTTCTTCCTCGTAGTAATGTTCATTTTCAGTTTCCATGAGAAATTTCAATTGCAATGGATTGATCCATTCATGTGGTAAAGCCATCGTACACTGCTTGACATCTTTGCTGTTATCAGTATTAGTTAGTTGCATTGTTGGCGCTTCCATCAGATACAACGCCCATTTACCTATTGTGAAAACACTTGCCACCTGATAAGGCCAATCAACCTAAAATTTACATCACAATCCTTAATTTAATTTTTCAAAGTGAAAGTGTTTTATTTGAATATTTAAAAATAAAGATAAAAAAGTAGATTTGGTTTAAATACGATGAATTTAGCTTGACCTGAAGGGTGACATTTGACAGTGACCACGGTCCTTTGTTTGTAATAGTATATTTATGTACAACAAGTGGTCCAATATCTGCATCAAATTCCATCTCTGACTCACCCTTTATCTCGCCTCCATATCTAAATGTTAATAAATGAAAATTCAAATTTACATTTCAACGCCAGTCTCGGAAACTTTTACTCACTTTAATTTGAATAAAAAACTCAATCTCAATCGAATAATTGGTTTCATATTCAAACACCTGTATCACTTGCAATTCTCCAGAAATGCACATGCATACAAAGACTAATTAATTAATTATTATGATAATTGTTAAGTCTTAAATTCAAAACGAAAAAAAAAATTTATTTCAAGGGAAAAAATTTGACTGTTTAACATGATATTTCAATTTTTTTCCAAATTTAACTTGAAATTTCTTTTCCAATTAATTCATTGCTCTGTAAGATAACCTTTCAAAAAATAACTAATAACCTAACAATAGCAGGATCAGAAACAGCATTAAGTTCTAATTCAGCTCGTTTGATGATGCGCACGATAGCTTTCCATAAATTATCATCCAAATTTTTCTCATCACTCGTACTGTTAACAAAGGCTCGGAATTCCAAAGGTTTACCCAAACCTTCCGTACGTCCCCGTGCTATCCGAAAACTAAGTTCGAAGTTCAACTGGAAATATTCAGTTAGAAGCATTTATAAATTCTTTCAACCTAACAGCTCTTTAAGATTTACATCTCATTTTTATGTCTGATTCAGTCTATTTTTGATCGGAAATATTTAGAAATCCCTAACATTTCGAGAACTTCAAGAAATTTTGCGAAGATTTCAAAGCCTGGGGATTCATTAGTACTAATAATAACTGAGATAATGACAAATAATATTATTCAAATTATTGAAAGAAAGTAACAAACCTGTTTATTTGGTTCCATCGGATTTCCAAGCGATATGATTGCAAAATTACCTTTGAAATCATCGATATTGACAGGGCTATCTTTTTTGTTTAAAACTGGAATATCTAATTCATCCGAATTGTATTCTACGAATAGTGTAGCCTCATAAGCCCTTTCACCGTTATTTTTCACCGAGAATGATATATCAATTGTTGTCTTTTCGCCTACCTGTGTTACATACGTTTCATCCTCTTCTTGGCTAAAAAAAAACCATTTATTTTCAAATTTAAATAAAATAAATAACATGAAACCGATCATTAAAATTTTTTTTTTAATCTCATTAGTTTTATTAATAGATTTGAATTGCAATTAATTAACTGAATTTTATTGTATAGCTGTTTTCAATACTTCCATACTTACGATATTCCAGGTAGAACGGCTCGTAGCTGCAAATCGCTTGCACAGACATTGTCAACACCGCATTTCCGATTAAAATGTATCTGTGAACAGTTTGAAATATGGAGAAAATTCAATTTTAATTGATAACAAAATCTATTAGAAAATGTCAGCGTACTTGAAGATTGGTGGAAGTCAAAAAAGCAATGAATGAATTCTTTTAAGCCTACGAATTATGAAAAATGTCAGGATACTCGATACCAACATATCTAACTATTTAAAAGTTTCCTTTTCAAATCACTAAAAATTATTGATATCTTATGGCCAATATTATAAGTAACTTAACAATCCTAGCTATCATCCAAATATATTCCTACTGATTTTATAATCCTAAAATAGTAAATTAAAAAAAGCAAAAAAAGCTTACGATAAACGTATCCTCCGCTCCATATTTATTTAGGACCGGATATAAATTCATGTCAACTATTCTACCACCATTCCGTGGCATCTGTGGAATTCCTTCATTTCGTAATCGTACAGAAAATCGTAATTTTATTGGATTTATCCAATCGCTATTTGTATTCTACGAAAATAGCAACTGAATTTTTAATGATAATACTAGTACCAAAATAGGTTTAAAAATACGACCATGTTGAAGTAAGATAAGATATTTATTATATTCCTTTATACTTTAAAGAAGCGAAAGGTGAAACTCAGTCTAAGGTAAATTTAATGCCGACAGACAAAAAAAAGTATTGAAAATAGAAGAGCATTAAGCACACCGTAATAAAAAGCTTATGATTTTTTATTTGCGGCTTTTGATTAATACCTCGCCCACAATTCCACGTATAATTCTCCTTACGTGATTCAAGGATACGTGCTCGTGTGCCCAGACCTGAACTCATTGCTATGACCTGAAGAAAAAACAAGTTTTTTGATTCTTTGATAATTTCGGAATCTATCCGTTATCATTTTAATGCTATATATTCGAGTTAAATTTCTTGCACATTAGAAGTGTTAATTTTAAAAATAATTGCTGAAGTATATCAAATTGTATATAAGACAAACTGATTTCGAAAGAAAATTAAAATTCGAAAACTAACTTCAAGCATACATTTGAAAACGTCAGTGTCAAAATTCAGTAACTTCGACGAATTTTTTATATTTGTTTTATCCACGGATAATTCCGTACTGATCGAAAAGCTATAAAATACCGTCAAAATTATGAAATTTTACTCTACTAAATTAAAAAATTAATGTCGTATTTCGGAAATATAAAATAAATATGCGAACAATCAAAAGGAATAATATGATTAATATTTTTTCATTGATTTGTTGATATATATTTGAAAGAGTAAACGAAATTTGAAATGTTTTTACTTACAATAATTAAAATTTGACTGATCTCAATTGGAGAAAAGTTTGATTTCAAGCAAATAAAGAAGCATTGTCATTTTCATGGTTTGCACATATTTAAATTAATAACTACTTCATGGCTGAAACTAACGAGGAAATGTATATACCATGTTTGAGCAGTCCTGAAACAGGACGAGTCACCGTCGATATCGATTTTCATGTCATTATCGAGATGTTGTGCGTTAATATAAATTACTGGTCTTGCTCGAAGTACGACGACTGTATCAGATGCAAAAGCACCAACAACCAGATCATTGTAACCATTGCCATCCAGATCCGATCCGCCGGATAATGAGAATCCGAAAGTTTTCAATGGTTTCACATGCAAGTGTTGCTGCGGTAATTCATTAGCTGTTATCACCTAAATTATTGTGGGGAAGTGAATTATAAATGAGAGGAATATGAATCAACACTAAAGTGAAAAAATAATTGGTCAGATAAAAATAAACATTTGCAAAACGACTTTTTTATTGGAACCTCTCAGAAGATTTTTAATATTGACCTGTACTGGTTCATATTTGAAGGTATCCGGTGATTCGGCACCCAGATAAATATACACTGCACCTTTTCCATTGTCAGTGAACGGTGCACCAATAGCAAAATCTGGAAAAAATACGCTGTTGTGAATGCTTGTGTGAAAATACAAATTATTTTTCAAGAAATTGTATAAAATTTATAAAATGGATTTTGCACAATTACTTGAGATCTAATTTGTAATCGATCAATTGATCCTATCAAACCAGACAGAAATATATATCATAAATTAAAAGAAAAGATATTTATCGATCTAAACATTTTAATCTTTGACTCAATAATTAAAATATGTTGGATGAATGAACAATCTCTAGATGATATCGATGGATCTTACCGTTGTAATTATTATTATCACCGTCCAGATTTCCTAGACGTGTTATTGCTACACCAAATTGTGAGTAAATTCCTTTACCGCGAATTTTAATGGGATTTAGGAAAACTTTCTCGTTTTCATGACGTAAACGATGAATTCCGGATGAATAAAATATGTACACGGTGCCACCAAATGAACCATCAACTGTTTCTGAATATTCAAAAGGTGCACCAATTAATAAATCATCAAACCTGAAATTGTAAATCTTTTATATTATTCCTTCATCTGTACTACTATATGAATGTAAGAATAATTGATTAATTGATATGAATATATTGGAAAAAATACTGACCCATCATTGTTAAAGTCGGTAACTTCGATTGCATAACCAAATGCTGAACCAAGTTGTGAACCTTGAAGTATATAGCTGTCTTCGGTCAGGGTTAAATAGTGGGAGGCTTGAGAATTTGGAGATTGGCCATTACGAAATGGTAAAAAAGTTACGGCGCCTGTTTGATTATACCGCGTAGCACCGGCTACAATTGTCCTATTGTCCTTATCCTCAAACCTGTAATAATCTACTGTTTTTTTTTGTTTTCTGGAATTCCGAACTGATCGAGATAAAATATCTTGATCGGATGAATATTTCAGATACGTTTGCAACAGATTGCTATTACTCAATTTGAAGTACCACTTATAAGATCTACATTGAATATTTCTTTATAACAATGTAAGAAAATTTACAGCACCAATAGAATAACAAAAAAGATTAATGGTTATTTTAACAGCAGTCTTTCCTTGCATAAATTATGGAATAGTTATAAGTAATCCTTTCAGTAATATAATATAATATCATTCGTATTTTCGCATATAATTACCATAACTGAAGTATTGCTTATGATTGTTTATCATTCAGTTCAATCTAAATTCAGATATGCTTGCAGCAGAATGCAACTCAGGAAAATATATTTCAGTATAGAATTTCTCGCTGTTGTGAAAATTTTCACAAATAATCATTCATTTTTATTAAAATTTTCGCAGATATAATCAAAAATTTGCAGATGACAAACAATAAGAATAGTAATTTAAGTAATTAATTTGAAGTGTTTCTAATCTAAAATTTCATGATTTCATTAAGTTTTAATTTTAATTACTGATATTTTAATAGAATAAAGAACACAATCAAAACTTATGTTACTGCAAAAAAAATACGTAATAATGTAGTTGTATTTCAAGTTTTTCAGATCCGAAAATTTGCTTCCAACATTTCAAAGAATGTGAAAAGTATGGCTTCTCAATAAACTCTAGCTTTTGCAAAAATTCTTTTGTCACTTTATTTTATCCAATTTTCTTCCTTGCGTTGTTCTCCGAAGAACATTTATTTTTAAGCAAATAATTATTCAATAAAATTTCATATTTAAATTACCAAAAACCGAAACGTCCATGTCGCACGGAGAATCCAAGATAATCGTGTCCTTGAAATTTTGATCGCACACCATGTAATTTTGGATCGACACCCATTGTCCAACGATCACGATTCATTGCAAATATATCCTTTGGATAGTATCGCCCGAATACACCACCTGTCCACTTCTTCGCACCAGGTAAACCTGTAAGGCACAATCTCTTTAATCATTCTTATCTGTGGAACTGTTTCGTTTGAAAAGTAATTTTAGCTTTTAAAAATTTTAATTTAGATTTTCGTATTCTTCTGAGAAAGACCAAATCGAAAAGTAAATCTTTGGTTGACGGTTAACTGATTAGTTTCAACTTTAGACACAAAAATTTTATAACTTTAATTTAAAAAAAAATTTATTCCATTATAATGCGATCAATCATTTCCTGTTACTATAAACTATTTGTTAAAGAAGAAAATTTCATTGTTTCACAAGAAGTGCTTCAAATTTTGGAAAAGAAATCTGAATAACTATGAACAAACCAGTGATAACCATCGATTCATCAACGTAACCACTAAAACCTTCCATACAGGAACCAAATTCATTATGTCGATCAGTTCGAGGCAAACTTGGTTGTGAACATGACACCAGGATTTCCTGAAATGCCAAGATCTAACAATATCTAAGTAAAAATTATCAAAAAAAAAGCTCCGTACTTTTTTGGATTTAAATTATATTGATGCTAAAGTAAAATCTTGAATTTCTCATCACACTTCAAGTTATAAAATTGTTTTTGATCTTTTTTCGAATGTTATATAACTTAAATCTAAAGGTTTAGACAATAATTGAATGTGATGGAAAAAATTGGATAAATGCTATTTATGCCCGGATGAGCCAAATTTTACAGAGAAACGAAAAACACTGTTGCAAATTGCCCTTATGCTATAATTGAAATCATAATATTGATATTGTGCCTTTTAATTACAGTTAGGCATTGTAAGTACGAGTAAGCTAATTAGCCTTATGATCGGTATTGAAAACTGGTATTAAAATGGGAATTGAATTTTTGTATTTCCAATCACCAATTATTCAAATAATTTTTGCTTCTCCAATGAAACAGTGTTAATTGTTCATCTCTTCAATAACCTTATCAACAGTTTTAATCCTGATTTTAATTTTAGCTTTAATTACTTACTCTCCTTGTGCCTGAGTCAATAAATAAGATGAAGATACCTTTTGAGTGAGGTCACTTTCCAGTACAAAACAAGTACCGTCCGTATAGGCTGAACTATTGTGGTATCGTACTAATGGCGCACAGGCCTAAAAGGAAAATGCAATTATTTCTCAATGAATTTCCACTTATCTTATGTTTAAGGAAAAAAGGAACTCTTCCATCATTCAATCAGCAAAATATCCAATTTTAAAGTAAAAGGTGAAGAGAGTTCACGTACCATAGCTATTCCGTTTGGTATTCCGGCGCTTGCAACTACTGATCCTAACAACTGCCTATTTTTCCCTTGGAAATGTAATTGTCGCCCGAGTACACTATCAACCGGTTTGCGCATCTCATCAGTGGTGCTATATTCCACATTTTCCTGTTGGCACCACCCGGAATTTCCGTTAGCATTTGAGCCAATACTAGAAGAAGGACCAATACTAGATGATTTATTCAACATTAATTTAATTAAGGTGAGAATGCGAAATTCGACTAAGTAACTGTAATAAATAAAGATTGATGATTAATCTTTGAGGGAAAAATTGAAATTCTTTTAATTTATGAAATATCATGGACAAAGCTGAAATACATCCCAACTTATAGACAAAACGTTATTTATTAAGTTCAAACTTCCTGTGAAGTTTGAGAGTGGAATAGTTTGTACCAATATATTACAGCTTTCTCATATGAAATGTTTTTCTTTTGTTAATTCCTTATCTCATCTTACTAAATTATTTTAATTAAAGAATAATATTCTTTTTTTGAGTTATTCATCGGATAGAGTATGTGAATATAAAAAGTAACAATATTTGTAGTGATAATTTCAATCAATTGGTTCGAAATCACATTACTAAAAATAATTTAAATGATCAAATAAATAGCGCAAAATGACAATAGAACGTTCATGATTTCATCGTTTTTCTATTTTCAATAAATCATCAGAAATTTATTTTAACAACTCATTTCCACTAAATGGGAGAATTCTTTCTTAAAAATTTCAAATGGAATGTTTGCATACCGTAATACTGATTTCTTTTTCATTACTCTTTCGATCAATGAAAAGAATGTCTAAGAAAAAATGTGAGGACCTTTTCAAATTATTCCAAGTCTCAACATACGTTATACTATCCAAAATAGAAATTTGTGGAATTAATCAGACAATTAAATAAATTTTGATCATGAAAAATTTTTAAATCCATGAGAAAATTTGTTAGACTTGAATTCAACGCAATTTTTTCCAACCAATAACAATTTCATTTCTTTTTTCTAAATTTTCACCTTTTATAAGAGTTCTGACCAGTGAGTCATTTATTATTTCAGATATTGAATGAATCGAATGATTGATGGATAAAAAGATAGAAGAAAATAATATTGATCATTTTAATCTTTCCTTATTTAATTTAATACTATGCAAGATTTTGTGATAAGATGAAGGCATACATTGTTTCATTTTCGTGATAAGTTAAGCGCTGAAAATCGAATTGTGATTCCCAAAATTATTTCCATTTATATGCTATCTTATTAAAGTAATCATTAACAAATATTTATATTAATGATAAGATCATGAAACCAACATATGGTACTTTTAAACAAATGATATGATAGCCTATTATCATATGAATGAATGCAGACAGTATTATTTATACAAATGATAAATGAATTAATGGACCATATGGCATTTAGAAGAGCAGAAGATAAGATAATTGTCGACATGAAACTTGTTCTCCCCAATCAAAGTAGTAACTAATACTTTCCAGTCAATGTCATCCAAATTGATTATTTCCCAGAAAAGATTTCATTTTTTTGAGAATTTCAGTAATTTAAAAAAAAAAGATTGGTTACTTGTAAGTGTAACGTGCTGTAATTGGACATGAATATATAGCTCCCGCACGTTCGGTACCGGGTTGTCCCGATTCTGCTTTCGGAGCACCGACAAGAATTCTGGAATGTATAATTTGCTAAAAATGAATGGAAATTAGCTACGTTTAATTTACAATTTTAATCATTTCCACACTTCAATACACGGAAGGATTATGCTGACCATCCGATTTCAGTTATCTGTGCATTTCTCTGTTTTAAGCCAATATTTACTTTTTCAAAAAATTTTTATATTTATTTCAAAAATATACAATAAAAATTTTCAAAGTTAATTTTAAGTACTTTTTGTTTTATGTACTGAAATGTACTGAAAATTTAAATTTCTTGTGCATACATTCGTTTTTGATATTAAAATAATTTAAAATTAATAAATTTAAACGATTTTTGTTTAAATAATTCTTCCGCAAATAGTTTTTCATTTCTTGTTTCGATCGAATTACTATTAATTATGTCCTTTCAAATTACCACTTCATTATTAATTAAGTTTAAATATTTTCAAAACAATCGCTTTTGAAGTTTAGTCATTATTTTGCGCATGTAGTGATTAATTTGATTTGCAAATTAATTTTATCTCTTGAATAATAAATTGTATTATATTTGTCAAATTATATTAAATTCCATCCGCCAATGACCAAATAAAATATAAATTATTGCAAATAAAAATTGTAATTGTTATTTTAATAAAAGGAGAGAAGAATGGCGCATACGACGCAAGCGCTGTCGTCCCAATTAATTGTAATATTATTTGCTAGAAAACGAAATATAACAAATAAAGCCATAATTAATGACAGCATTTCATCCGTTGTTCTTTTTTGTGTGTAAGAGTAATTTGGAGAGTGAAAAGAGTGGAAATCGTCCAACAGTGAAATGTTTCCAAACTAATTTTTATTAGTGCACTCCACGAACAAATATTTTACATCGTTGTAACTAAACTTCACTAAGCACACACACACACACACACACACACACACACAGTACTCAAAAATCTACTATTGATTTTGTAAGGCCAGAAACCACAGATGCCAAGAGACTATTTTACAAGTTTTTGAAGCATTCGATGGCTTCCGGAAGATTCGCTAATAATTATAATTTTTTTGTAGAATAATGGTTAGCTGACATATAATAATGAGCTATGGCGCCCTTTGTGTGTCAATTGTGACACAGCAATGCATAAAAGGTCTTTGCAAGGCTTTTGGAGAGGCATTGTGATAAATGGGTGCATTGCCTTAGGGCTAACAATTTGATAACGGCCATTTGGCAACTCAGATGAAATGCGCCCTGAAATATTCAGAATTTGCAGATGCAAAAGGATTGTTGATAGCATTCCAATTTTCTCATCAAATCAGTCAGAAACACCAATTTCATAAACTAAACCTTAAGACTTCTTTTCGAAATCCCCAAATTTAAATTTTCGGAATTTCAAAAATTTGTTGAGCTCAAAATGATGTGATAGAGGACTACCAATAATGAGTTGCAGAGAGCTCTCTCCTTCCATCTCTTTTTTCTAATATGCAAAGGAAGAATTAAATTTGTCAATAAGAAATTCGCATTTTTGGTTAAAAATCAAAAGGAAGCAGAGGAAAGAGAGATGATTACTGATAAAAGATAGAAGAAAATATTAAAATTTTACATATTTCCATTCCTAATTAGAAATTTCTTGCCCTCTAAAAATATACATTCTGCTAGATGGATATGGAAAAAAGCAATGATAAAAACTAATTTAAGAAGCAATTTTGATCTCTCACATTTTTCCATTTATACTATATTCTGACAAAAATGCGAAAAGAAAAATTTTCCAACAATTTCGTCAACTCATTCAAACTTATGAAAATTTATGATTTAATGTGACGGATCGATTACTTTCTTTCAGTATTATTCTAGAATTTCCATTTTAAATATAATAGTATTCGTTATTTCCAATAAGTATTTTGTCGACAGTGAGTAAACACGAATGATCTAAGTGAATTTTCAAAACTAATTTAAATCTTAATTTTAGAATTAAATTGCTTGAATCAGTAATGAATATACAATATTCCTATTATTTGTGACGACATTTTCCATTTTAACAGCATGAAAAGTTAACAGAGAAAACTTCAACGACCTTTTGAGCAATTAATCAAAATAGTGATCACAATCCGATACAAATTAGAACTAACGGATGAATGGCGATGACTCAGGCAGGTAACGATAGTGTCGAAAAAAATATTACCGTACAGAATTGTCAGATAAAGAAATTTCATTTTCTTTTCAGTACTCTCTGCTTCTCTCTGTATAAAAAATGAAGAAGTTTTCAAATTTCAAACTTGTTGTAAAAGTCACCCCAAAATAATTATTACTACTTGTTTGTTTCTCGTAAGTAGGAAAATCTGTTTTCCGAGAAATACCGGTATCCATCAATTCCTGTGTTCCCAAACTCATTTTTACTAAAAAATAATTACTGAGAGAGAAGAAGGAATGGTTTAGCAACCGATTTCAACTGACAACACACTTTCACTTCCATTCATTAGGAGGAAATTCGACGAATTTAACCAGGTTTAAATCAAAACTTCTGTTATGTTTATATTCAAAATGACAAAATCATTTATATTAGAATTAAAATTTGAGGTTCTGAGATCGAGATAACTTCCATTCAGATATTAGAAACCTGACCTCTCATCGTTTTTAAGATTGTCATGATCTCTTTAATGTTAATTGTTTTACTTTATCATTTTATCGTTGCAAAAGGAATGAATTTAACGTTTGAAACGTTTAACTTAATTGTCTCGCTTCCAAGGGTGTTGTTCATGTTTTCATTACTAATGTGATTCATTGCTTGTTTTAATTTTCAAGTTTTTTTAAAATAAACAATGATAAACTGAAAACAAAAAGGGAGAGAGAGCGAGAGAGAGAACTTACACAGGATGATTCCCTTTGAAATGTTCCGCAACGGAAAACCCGAAATATGAATCATTCGGACCAATTTTATAGATTGGTGCATGAATATCTAAATTAAATGCTAATACCACCATTGCTAATGAGCAGTAATAATAGCCGATGATGTAGTAAACAATCTTGAAATCCATCCTCCACATTGCCAATATATTAAATAATGCTAATACAATATTGCACGTTTCCATGATAATCAGGCTTGATGATTTTGTATCCCGAAGAATTGAGAGTAGCTTAGTAATAATATCGAGAAAAGTCCACTTCGGAATAACATAAAAGATAGGTGAATGAAATATCCTTGGTTGATTGGTATCGTTTCGGCGATTTTCAAATTTGAAAATTAAAAAGAAGCCTAGCAGTGTGGAAGTAAACAACGATCAAAATATGACAACTGGTCGACGTACAACGCATCACCTGTAAACTAAACAAGAAACTGAAATGGTTTCAGCAATTCGAACTGACTAATGCTACCATCAAATTTCCCATCATTTAGATGAGTGCAAATGTAATTCGAAAATTTTTAAGTAAGAGTTGGATGAAAATGGTAAAATGTGGACAGGCAACTAAAGTTATGAAGTTTTGGAAGAAGCATTTCTCAAAACTTCTAACTTCTATCTTTTTTACTGTTATAAAAAAGGTAATTGACAACAGGGAAATCGGCACCGCTCATTACACTACAAAAATCAATCATTCTTCAACTTCTTGACCAAATATTATTCAATTTTGAATCGAACTGAATTAAACACTCTTTCAGTTACAGATAACTTCTGCTATCAAATTATCTTTTATGGACAGTGCTGGTGGTCAGTTAACGGTCGCTTAATTAACTTATACCAAAATCTGTTTTACGAAGTATGAAATCAAAATTCACAGGCAGCACTAACAATGATATGCACACACACACTCACACACATAGACACAGACACAGACCGACACACACAGACACGTTTAAGAGAGAAATGCGTTTGAAAGTGAAGCTTCGTATTTTATTTATTTAACTGTTTGCAAACAAGAAAGTGAAGACGAAAAAAAGATGGGTTGTGCGTGGGTGTATGTGTGGGTGGATGCGTGAGTGGGTGGGTTAGGTGGGAGGATAGAATACACTGTGCAAACATATATCATTAGTGTGTGTGGCCATCCACGTACAATTATCATTTTGTGGTTGCAAAACGGGGAGATAAGAAAGGAGGAGGAAAAGAGAGAGAGAGGCGGAGGAGGTGGGGTACGGATGAATGATTATTGCGTAAACGGTAACGAGAAGGTCATTCATCTGGGAGAGAGAGATAGAAGAGAGGAGAGAGAGGAAGGCATGATTATTGCGGTCGGAAGATTCAGCCGTGGCGGTACGCGTGATGCATGACGAGGAAGGAATGCGTGTAATGCACTTCTTCCCTCCGACCCGACGGAGATTGTGGTTTCGTAGGGAAGAGAGAGAATGATTGTACCGAGGAGCCGTCTCCCCCATCTTTACTACTACTCTCCCTATTTCCCTATTGACCTTTCTTGCGAAACATTCATTTATTACCTGTGCACATGACCACTGGTCATTGCTGCGTATGACAGGGAAGTGTCACAACCTATTCGATAGACGACAGACATATTCGGTTGCTACCACGATGGACCAGACAACGCATCCTTCCAGCGAGAGAAGTGGTTGTGGGTTGTGGCGGTAGGAAGGCTGCTCCACGCAGAGATACACACACGGGCATGTACTATGGAGTCCTCGGGGACCATCTGAAGCATGTCGGTTGGCATGAGAGGCGTGAAGGTGCATTCTTGTAAGCGAGAGTCAAGCTGAAGGTTGAAGGATGCATTGAGGAAGCGTACACGGAAGCAACTAAAGACATGCGATGGAACGTGCACGCTCACGGACAACTTTTTGTATAATGCATTTGAAAGTTCAAAACTTCAGTAATTTGATCTTTGAGGAGCGATTTGATCTTTAAAATCAATAATCACTGATTATTATTGGAAGAAACGTTTAGAATAACATGCAGAACTTCAGCAATACTGCATAGGTTAAGTGACCTTTAAATCAAGCTTTTGAATATGCAAATAATAGAATAAATTGAAAAGAAAACAAAGAGAACATAAGCTTATGGCCCATATTTTCATTTAAAATTGAATTACTAAATAGTAATAGCTAAGAGAGTTTTAAATTTTAAAACTCAAGAACTAAACTGTTTGATCTATCAGACAATGACACGACCTTTTTTGTCATGGGAATCAGATTAGCTTCTGAGATAAAGCCTATTTGTTTTCTGAACTTAATGTAAGGAAATAAATTTATGAAAGGAAAAGTAAAGGAGAAGAGATGGACAGATGGCTAATAATTATATTAAGAGGATCATGATGGACCGTCCAGCAAAATATATTATTCCATAGGCTATCGAAAGCGAAATTTGGATGAGATTGGATAGAAGCAAAAAATAAAATGGGATAGAGAGAGAAAGGAAATAAAAGAGGGTTTAAAAGTGAATAAAACGAAATTCTACAGTAATTGATGTCTGCTGTTTTCCTAATTCACTAATTCACTGTAAGCAAATTTGTTAAGATTATCCGAGAAATCTCTGGCTCCATCTAAATTGATTGATTTGGATTGAATTTACGAGAATTTTCATGAAATATGCCATGCACGGCAATGAAGCATAGCTGCTGAAAAGGCTTGAGTAGAATAGAGGAGAATAGGACAAAAACGGTGTGAAAGCATTTTTGCTGGCTAGAGTTAATGCATACCGAACGATTTATGCGTGTCAAGAATTTGCTGTGGCGCTTTCATCAGCATGGGCGTCGCATAATCACAATCAAATTTGCATATTAGATGCTACGGAAAACGGAAAGTGTAAATCAAAGAAAGACGAAGAGAGAAACATTCGAGGGGTCAACGAGAAGAGAGGTTAGCGGTAAAAAAATATGACGGGAATAGATTATTTTGAAGATTTGATTCAAAAAAGATTCAAAATTTACGATTGAAATACTGAAAGTAATGAATCAAATAAAAAACTGAGATAGCAAATAGTGGAAGAAATTGCATAAGAAAATTTTACAAATTGGATTTTCAATGATTCCTTTTACTGAAATAATTACTGAGAAAAGTTAATGATTTCCAATGGTTAAAACAATTTTTTAAAAAGTTTTAAAATCTTTTAAGCGTTGATTTTCAATCTTTAACTTAATTGAAATTTTTTCATTTTAATTAGTTCATGGAAGTTGATCTTTTAGCTTGTTTTCATGTTCAAAAAATAACTTATATTATTTTAGTCAATTACATAAAATTTTAATGAAAATCATTAGGCCCAAAATTAAGACTAGTTTGCCATTGCACAATTAAATTTTAATGTTTTTTTGTTTAATGTGCTTGCTCACTTGTTTTCTTTCTTAAAATGATTTATTTTATTAGCTTAAATTATCGAAATAGCTATTTTGCCCGAGAAGATGAAAATTTGAAGAACCGAACAGACGGTAGTATCTGGAAAATTTTTATACGGTATAATTTTCAGAACAAGTCATCAGTTTAATTTAACTTAAAATTTCTTTAGTTTTACTCTCAATTTTATAAGCATATTTATTTTTTGGGCTTAATAATGATGTTTAATTTAAAGTATAATACTTTTAAATTTAATATTGAAGTGTAACGCGACAGCTATATACCGGTAGTATACCAGTCGTTAACTTTAAAAATTCTCAGTTCCATTTTATCCCAATTTTACAACGGATGACCGAACAACGAAATAGTCGAAGCAATCGAGAGAGAATATGGATGTAATTGTTGCTGAGAAACTGAGTTGGAATCAGAATTATCAATGTTGCATTTCTTCTTGTCACTGATCAGTTTTGCAATAAAAGTTTATTCTCAACTGAAAGTTGTTTTTCTTCCATTCCAGTAAATTCCAACAATAGATTGAAATCCCTAATGAATTTTCAAAAATTTTGTGACATTTGCTAAAAGCAATTTCAAAACCAGTAGTTTCATTCGCCAGAATAAAAATTGTTAAACAATGCTTTATCATTTTCAGCTTCAGAAATTCATTTCAACCCATTTTCTCCCAATCCGAACCGAATCCGGAAGTTTGCAAAAATAAGTTGGTTTACGTCATTTGCGAAGCTATAAATTCTATTAATTAATTTATTATTATCACTTTAAAAATCACATAATCAATTCCCATTACAGATATAAAATGTGTTCCAGTAGTGCACATATTTTCAACTGATTTTCAATATTTTGTTTCATCAACTTTCCAATGTGTCCAAACTGTTTATGTTTTTTTGGCATCAAATAATTTTCTGTTTTTCTTTTGAATTATAAAACGGATAATATCTCAATGATCTTTGATGAAACTTTTGAATTTTTCCGTACAGATTGATCGCTTCATAGTTCAATTTCAATTTGGCAATTTGAAATCGATTTTTGTCTACTTTTAATGAGTGATGTGATAGGAAGAATTTGCACACGACATGATAACTATCTGTCAATCATCAGTGGGTTCTGTGATAAAATCGAATGTTAGCTTTTGCACCATCTTTCCTTTCTTCTCACTCATATCTAGATCTTTCCTTCATTTTTTCTTCTCCTAATATTGCACATGGCGTAAGAATTTTCATGACGAATTTTATGTTAATTAATTTATTCTCAACTCTGTAAGGTTTGTTAAAGAAGCAAATGACAATCCATCCATACCTCTCATTTTTTCCTCTTTTTTTGTCTCTGTTATAGCATAATTAAATAAATTAATCATTTATCACTTTATTTTATCGTCATCACACAACTTTCTCTCTAAACTGCGCCGTCACTATAGTTTCAAAATTATTTAACAGTTAAATAGAATCTAAATCTTTCATGTGTATCGATTTGTTTCATTGATATGAAAGTAATACTTTTTAATAGTAAAAGAAAAAAAGTAATTTTTTGAAAAATAGTTTTAAGAGTGATGAAAAATTTAAAAATGGGTGAAAAATACAATTTATTATTGTGATATAGGAAACGCTTGAAATTTTTGGGTAAAATGAATAAAATAATCTTCTCAAGTTCAACAAATCAATGTAAATTTATTCGACTTAGGGAACAGTTTTTAAAAATGAAATGTTTTTCGTGGTAATTTATAAAATCACTATATTATTTTGGTAAGAGCTGATTTGAGCCAAAAAGTAAAATATTTCATTTTTCTTGCAAATAGCTAACAAATTATTTGAGAATCATAAAATTGTGAATTGGAAAATTAAGTAGATATTTATTCTGAAGAAGAAAAAAAAACTTGCTTTTCAGTATTTAAAATATTATAAAATGTTTAATTTTTTTTGTCATTCAAGAAGTTAATCGCAAATTAATTAATTATCTGAAAAGTTGAAATGCTTTTTTAGTCTTGAATGATAAGTTTCAGCGTATTATTGCTAATGAAATTTTAAAATTGAAAATTTGATTTTCGGAGAATTCATGTTATTAGAAGGAAATATGTGAGTGAATAATGAAGCGGAAGCTAATTAGGTTTCAGTTACATTCCATAATAAATTCCCACTGCATTGTGTGCTTACACGTATTATCTTATGGCGTATAACTTACTGATCATTATCATTAGAAATTTAGTTATGGAAATTATGGATTGTGCAGCATTCATCACTTTTCTACTTCGGCATAATTAATCCTTTAAAAATGATGATATGATGGAAAAGTAAAAATAAAAAAAAGTAATCCATTTAACTGAAAGTAATGATTACTTAATAACTGCCATTGCGGATCCAAATGAAGGAAAAAGATTTGAGATAAAACAGTATTCTTTATTCAATCCTAGAATAATTAAAGATGGAAAATAAAATAATGAGAGTAATCCGAAATATATTCCGTTGCATTTCTCGTTCAAAATTATACAGAATTTCTCAAGTGGTTATTGTTTGCCACTTACATTTGGCATTTCTATTTGATTTCATCAAAAATATCTACCATACAATTCAATGAAATATATTCTGTACAGTTCATTGGGTCTTGAACCCGGGAACAGAAATTTTAACCGTTACGTTTTTTTCAAAATTTATTCCAGATAATTTTTAAACAGGAGATGGCATAGACTGAAAAAATCATCAGAGGTTTGATTGTATTAAAATTTAATGACTCCAAATTGCCTCTAATCCACGTTGTCCTAGAAAATGTCATGGTACATATGCGCAATCGCCCACGATGTTCTTTTTTATTCTCATTGGTAGATTTTCAGTAGTGAGAATGGCAATATTATCGGTGGATATGAATGTGATGATGCAGGATATTTCTCGACTTTTACCGCATAGCAGGTGAAACGCGCCATCTAAATTTCTTTTTCATAAATTCGACAAGACTGATTGCTTTCATTCTTTGCTATCGTAAAATCAACTGAAATGCAAAATTTTTTATGGTTTAGGCAAAAAATTAGTTTGATATTAATTAGAAATTAAATGATTGAAAATTTGGTTGAAAACTAAATGAAACTTAAATTTAATAGTTTTCTTCATTTTTCTTCTAATTCGATTTCACGATAAATAAAGAATAGAAACAAAAAAGGATTCATACTTTAGCATTTAAATGGATTAACAAAGTAAAATGAACAAAAGATTAGTGTACGTGTAAAATTTCTGCAATTTTGTGAGAAGGAATAATTCATACGTCAGATTAATTCATACGTCTGTACTTTTAGGGATCAATAGAAATTGTTTTCTTTTTATAAGTCAGCAACATAATCTATGTTATTTTTGCTTTTGAACAGCAATTTGTTGATTACTAAGTTTCACGAAATTTCATTTTTCCTCAATATTGTCCTTAAAATATGATTGTAATTTCATCCAATTGCTATTTCATCACTAATATCCAAACTGTTTCTTTGTTTATCCTCTGATTATCACCTCTTGTTGATGAATTTACCTTCAATCCAAATAAAGCTAATTTCACCAAATTCTTTCCACTTTTTAACAACCTACAAGCAGAAATCAATTGTTTTTTCAGGAATTTCAGAAATAAAGGAAGATAATGAAGTGGTAAGTCTGAGAGAGAGAGAAAGAGAGAGAGAGAGAGGGAGGGGGAGGTGAGTTTCTGAGGGGAAATCATTTGTTGAAAAGCCGCCCTTTTCCTTTTTATTTCTATGGTAAGAAATTCACACAAAATGCTAATGAATTAGTTGTTAATGAGCAATAAATTGTATATAACACAATGGCTTTCATTGGTTGCTGTTAATTAATATTCCATGGTTAAAATGCTTTTGGGTATGATGGAGTGACGGAGATGAATGAAGGAGAGGGAGAGAGGGGAGGGAGAGAGATGAATGAACTGAAATGAAGCATTAACAAGAACCGGCAATTGCATATATCAATCAACACCAACATAAACACTTATCAATAATCATCTGCTAATTAAGTTCCATTCTATCCCTCTCCAAATGGCGGAATTTATTCACCAACTAATTATGTCTTTTATTCATACCCAATCTATTATCATGATTCTAATTAAAGTTGATGAGAAAGAGACATAGGTAAGTACTCTGCCTATTTATATATATTCCTACCTGCAACTTCTCATGCAATTCTTATTTTATCTCATCAATAAATAATTTCAAATTTCATTCAAATGATTATTTGATTGTTTCCTTTAGATCAGAATATTTAAATATTATAGGAGGAAAAGTTATCTCTAAAATTACACATAAGCATTACACGAAGCAGACATTTTCAGGTAAAATAATCTCTATAAGGCTCATTTCTCAGCTAATAGGATATTTAAGTTTAAAAAAAAAGGTAACAATTATTAAATCCATCGATACTTTTTCTTAGTTAATATGGGATTAATAGACAGGCTTAAATAAATCAATAATTAACTAATTAGAGGCGTAGTTATGCTGATTAAAATTGTAAGATTGCATCACAAACTTCAGTATTACACTCTATGACAATAGCACCTGGAATGTCTTACTGCCACTGTGTTCAAAGCTTAGTATCCAAGCAACGGAATGTCAAAAAAGTGAAATTCGAAGCACCTGGTAAGACAAGTAAAACTAATACATTTTTATTAGTTTTAGCAGTTCCCAATCCTTTTTGAATATCTTAAAAATTCTCTTGTTATGCATTTCTTTCCTTTAATTCAACATTTTCTTTTCTTAGAAATGAATGACTTAAAAGCTTAATTAAAGGTGGAAAAAGTTTTCTTACCTAGCTGTTGGATAGAAATAAATCCGTTGAAATGTTTTATTTAACTATTCATCGCAGAAGTTTCTTGTATCTTTCTTTAAACTTTCCTTCTAATTTTGAAAAATGTTAAAAAAAGATTAAAGTTCGACTTCTTAATTCAAGGATTTTTCATTTCCTTTTAAAGGAAATCGGACTCCTAGTTTTCGAATAATATTTATCATCAATTTATTTTTCGTTGAATTTATTCAATATAATTTCAAAGGCATGGACAAATAAAAATTGTAAATAAAATAAATAAATAAATGCGCATTATAAACTTAATATTTCTGATATTTTCATATCACAGTTGAATGAGAAAAGAAGAAGCTAATAGTGAAGTTTACTTTCGTTGAATTAAATGATGTCTTTGAACTTCTTGGCAGTTAAATTCAGAACTCTCTATTTTTCCTTTGATACATTATGATCGCTAGGTTTAGAATTTTATGGAATAAATTCATTGATATTCCAAAATCTCACAGTTTCCGAAATTTGAATCAACGAAGATAGCACATTTTGGTCTTTGATTTATTCCTTTTTATCAATTATCACTTTTGAATAGCAGCAGAAAGTGCCAAAGTATTGTGATAACAATAGTAGCAAATCAGTACAATTCGATTTTTCACTTTAGAAGAATTTTTTTATTCAATTTTTTTTTTAAATGAGTGAAATGAAAAGAGTAAAAATAAATGATAAAGGTAAAAAGCAAGCAAATCGTTCTATCAAATTAAATAACTATCAATTCAGATTTGAAATAAAGGAAAGGTTTAATTTGTTCCTTAAGTCGAAATCTTCTAACCAATAATTACTTACTTAGTCGTCCTAACAGATATTTATAGGAACAATAATGCTTTGACGAGGCTGTAGGGGTGAAAAGGAATAAGCCTAAAGTAATTATCAACGACAGGCCAATGTCTATGAATTATAATTGAACGAGACAGTTGGGAATAGCGGCAATTGTAATGAATAAATTATAAATGTCTTTTTTCCTGGCCCGGCTGGCTCATTGTACAAATTCACCTCAGTCAATTACTCTATGGATTTCATTTTAATTAATTAATGTTTCTTTTCCCTTTATTTCTCTATTTCCCTCTCTTTGAATTGATGAATTTGCTGCCAAGAACAGTTTCATTCTTTACTATGATTTGCCTTTTTACTTAGTGAATTAGTCACTAATCAAACTTATGATAAGAGAATTGTCAGTGTTTAACTTAATAATATTCCTTTACATAATCTTTTGATGCACATAGTGTCGGTTGTAATAATAAGCATATCCAATTTGGTTAATTCTACAAAAAGAAGAGAAAATTAGTTGTTGAGAAATATAGTAAATCCAATACTAATAATAATTATACGATAAGATGGTAAAATGATAATTGTGTTGCACGGAGAGAACGATAATGATAGTAGTAACACTCATAATGATAATTAGCACACAAATGAGTTCCACACGATCATATTGTCGCTGGATAGAATAGCGTCTTTATAAGAAAAGCAAGGAAAAGCAGTGAATGCATGCATGCATGCAGGCAAGACAGTTGCAAGCTCTGCACGACACTTAATTAAGTTGCCTTCAGACGAGCCTCAATTCCCTGCCGACCTGTCTACGTAGATATGCGGAACGATTAAGAGTGCTGCTAATTATTCGTTTACTGTCTCTTAGCACCGTCCTGTCCTCCTCCTTCCCCGCTGCCCTCTGCTCGGAGACAGACACACACACACACACACACACACACACACACACACACACACACACACACACACACACACACACACACACACATACATTTAGTTGCTTGCTCTTGATCAGTTCAGCACAGCAATTTTCTGATCATTCATCAGTTTTGTTCTTTCCATTTTCCCCTTTGATATGTGATGATTGATAAGTGGATAGAACAAGTAGCACCACTAATTGCCTGCTCAATTTTTGTTGCTGAAGTTTTAATTTAATTTCATTTGATTCGATTCATTTCGTTTCCTGCTAAATCCATTTCTAAATTTTACTAAATTTTTATCTCATTTCGATTTATTTTATTTAATTAAGACAGTTTAATTCAATTCACTTTTATCCGTCTAAAATATCCTCACGCAGTTGAATTCATTTCAATAAATTAAATTAAATTTGGTTTTCAATTAGCGTAATTTGTATCCATCAAACGTTATTCCATCATTCGGTTTTTCTAACTTTTATAGCACGATAATAACACTGTCTAATTTCCCGTATTTCCATGCAGGACACAAGAGGAATTCTCGAATACGTTTTGACCTCTATAATTTTTAATTTGCAAGCTACTGTTTTTATCGAATTTGCACATCGCTTTTGGCAAAAAAGAAACTATAAAATTCATGCACTAAATCACACAAAGTTCCTTAGAAAAATACCCCTATGGTCGTATGGATAACAAGGAAGAGGTGAATCTCTGTTTTCAGTAGTAAAGTAATTTTGAATAGTTTGAATAAAGATTTGGCCTAGTTCAATTTAATTTAATTTAGGACATAAAGCAAAGTCTACATCTCTTATTCCTTGTTTTAACAAATTATATTGAATTATTACAGTTATAAAGCAAAAACTAACTTGTTTAGAAGACAACTCATCCAAATGACTGACTTATAGAAACTCCTAATGTTTGATTTTACAATGCCATTATGAAACTAACGAGAAATAATTAATGTCTATGATTTCAGAATGTTAATGTTTAAAAGATTGCTTATCTTCTCTCTGTTAATTCTTGTTGTAAATTTGCGTTCTATATCCAACTGATGCTTGCATTGGTTGTAAATTTAACAAACTGTTTTTCATGTTTGGAATGAGTGATAATAAAATATTAAGAAAAGTAGGAATAAAAATGCAAATCTTTATTTTTAGAATGATAATTATTATTCATTACTTCAGTGGCGAAAGTAACCTTACTTAAGTAATTGGAAGGCTTTGCGTTAACCTGAGAAATTCAATAACAATATTAATAACGCTAATAACAATAATAATAAAGCTTAAAGTTTAAAGGATTTAACGAAACACAATAAGCAGTATAATTAATGGCAATATTTTTGAGATTTCTTTAAAGATTTTTAATTATTTTATCGAACAAATTATTTCGTATTCTATTCTTTTATTAGCATTTCTAACCATTTCATTATTTCATTCGCTTGTTGTGTCATTCCACCTCCTTAATTTTTGCTTAATTACATAACTATAAATAATAAATCTGTCATTTCGCTATCACCACTGATAATGATGATAATGACAAATTAAGCAAAGCATGATTTATGACGAAGAAAATGATCGATTATTTTTAACAACTGAAACCTTATCAAACAGCAGGAAGATTTTTACTCTTTTTAAAAGATGTGATTAGGTGATAAAAAGTTTTTTATGCCTTAAAAAACTCATCTTCGACATTTTTTAACTTAATTCGTGATAAAATTACAAATTTTTCTTTTAATTTTCAACATATTTCTTTGCAATTCAATTGGAAGTCTTCCAAAGTCTAAGATATATGCAGAAGAGATGAAGTAGAGCAGAAGAGTATACAGCTTCTTTAATGGATGTAAAACATCCGATAGATAAAGGATTCGGAAGTGTTTGCAATTATTGTTGATTATCCGACTTTCAATTCCTAAAAAATTGGAAATTCTTTTTCCCATCTATAAAGTGTCGCTTTTTTAGCCAATTTCAGTAATAACATTAATAATTAGAATAAAATAATTGAAAATTTTAACATAATTTGCTAACGTAGTATACATTCTTAATGACAAATTTACTGATAACTAGGAAAAATTGACAACTATACTAAAATTGATAACTAGGATTCTTCGTATATCGTTTGAAGAAGACTTAAATCTTAGATTTTAAGGCTCAGCAATTTCAGCCTCTTCTTGTATGCTATGACGAAAATGTTTGTTATAAAAAAAGATATTTATGCTACTTGAAAACAAACAGAGGCTTTAATCTTAAATAATTTATTTTTTAGAGAATATGCATGTCAGAACACAGCATTATAATTCATTAGGTTTAAAGGTCATAATAAATGTACACACGTATGCATATGCACATATGTATTCCAAATAAAGTGGTTTTAGTTACAGTACCGTACTTTATTTGTATGATTAAGCTCAGGTGATTTTCTTGAGGTTATTTCAATGCCCTAAGTTAGTAGTGCTTGTCAAGCTTTGCTTTAGCGCATTTCTGAATAATCACTCTAATCTGTTTTCCTATAAAAAAATTTTTTCGTAATTTTGAATGTGAATAAAATATCATTTCGATATGATCGAAATCACGCCTATATTGGTGTTTGCATTCTGATGTTTTATCGAAGTGTAAGAAGCGAAAACAATATTGCATTTCAGGTCCTGCGTGCCCAAGAAAACATGTGCCTACATGCAACGCCTTGTAGCGCCGCTACAACCGTAGCATCTTACGTGAATCCACCAGCAACTCAGAACCGATGCTCGCTTGGCGCAAGATTTCCACTTCCGGTTACACCAACCGCCTCATCTGCTCTTTTTTCTCCATTATTTGGTATATCATCAACATTTCAACAGCAACAGCAACAGCTACTGCAACAATCTCAAAACCTTAGCCCGATCAGTAGCAATCAAAGTTCTGAAACATTAAATATTTTTTCTGAACTAAACGCTATAAAAGAATCGGCAGTAAATGTAAATGTTAACTGCTATCCTCTACTACCATCTCTGGAGAGCTTAATACCACTGACATTACTTCAATTAGATCAACAGATCTCCAGTTCAATGTTCACTCCTCAGGCATCACCTGCTTCTGCTACTTCTGCATTGACCTCTAATCATAAAACAGCGGAAGCAAAAAGTCTTCAACAAACGGAATTGGGTGCTCCTCTTAGACATCCGTTAGCTGCAGCGCGTCTTCATAGGCAATTTTCAATCATCGAAAATAATTCCCGTAATAGCTCGATGGGAACAGATATGAAGCGGCTGTCGGATTTCTCCATTAATCGCTTACTCCGGAAACACTGTAGTGAATCGGCTATGAATAAGCGTTGCGATATTCCTATGTCCAGTCGGCATCAATCTGATGAAAGAAATGGTGGCAAAGGCCGAAAACAACGGACTATTTATGGTGTTTCACAAACTAAAATCTTGGAGAAAGCCTTTGAGGAGCAACAGTACATGGTTGGAACAGGTAAGATAATTAGAGCTAACGTAACCTTACCAGAAACAATTCAGTATTTTCACGAATGTATGTGCACTTGCACATCCACATTCCCCCACAAATTCCTTCGAATAAAACTTGGTGATAAAACCAATAAACTACTTAGAAATATAAGGGACCAAACAAACTGGGTATTTCGCAAACTTTTCTAGAGCGCGAACTGCTCGCCGAACGACTTGGATTATCCGAAGCCCAAGTTCGGGTATGGTTTCAAAATCGACGTAGCAAATGGCGTAAACAACTACGAGCCAATGTTTATGTCCAATGAACCATGTATTAAAATTAGGACTGCGACTTATCAAAACTTTATTGTGATTAAATGAAATAGAATGTATCTATTTCTAAAAGAAGTCTCATTCACTGATCTCTTGTCTTTTGAGATTCTCGTTTGCTAAAATTTGAGCTTCGTTGTAATATTTTGTCGAAATGAATGTATTTTATGTAGAAATAAATACAGAAAAAATTATAAAAAACTCATCATCGAGATCTCCCGGTTCTTTCATGTTATTGAAGCAGTAACGCAAAACAAACATAGCTATACATGTACTTTTGTCTAAAAAGATAGTTTATAATAATTGAAAAAGAATAAACCTTACAAAAAATATTCATATGTTTGCTGCTATTGAAAATTGGCATTAACTGTCTCATATTCTTTTTCAATTTAAATCCATGCTTTTAAGAAAAAAACACACTCCTGATGTAATTTTTGGGAAACAAATATGAATAAATTCATTTTTTACTCAGATTCGGGAAAAATGAAATTCAAAATTAGCATTTTCAAGAATTAATATTAAGGACCGAATAAAATGAAAAATCGGTTCAAATGAAGAATTTTTAATCTGGGCGGAAATTTACAATTTCACTTCGATTAGAGATATAATTCATCGTCTAAAAATTTAGGAATTAAATTAAATAGCCCATGAAATTGAATTACAAAAAGAACTAATGCTAACAGATTCAATTTAAAAATCCAAAACGGTCACGAAAATTATCCTAATAAAAGTCTCTAGCAAAAATCATTCAGTCATCATCAGCGATCGCAAAACCACCATCTTCATCATCGCCACTGTCACCAATACCTGCATTATTTTTAACAATTTCATTATTTTCTGAGTCATCCTCATCTGATGAAACGATTCGTTTCCTTTTGGTCGTTTTCGCAGGTGCTTTTTCAATTGCATCATCATCGCTGTCACTCGGTGAACGTGCACGATCTTCTACCGAACTTTCAGCACTGCTTTGATCCGAACTGTTAATTACATGATGTTTTGTCTTTAGTTGCCCATCAGCGCTGAATATTATTTGCAATCTCACTTATGAAGTAGTAACTAATTTCAAAATGAAAAAATATTCAAATACTTTGAGTGCAAGCTAAAGCTGAAAAATTAGATTTAAAATTTAAATCGGCTTTAAAATTCCTATTCTGCTCATCATTTACTTATTGCTTGTTCATTCACTTATTGTTAATGTTAGAATACATTCTATTAGTCTAAAGAGTATCTTAAATCTTTTCTTGGTTATTTTATTGTGAAGGGAAACTTTTTACATTGTAAAATCAAGAATTTATGCCTAAGCATAGCTTTTGAATGTAAAATTAATGTAGATGCTGACTTTTTTAATAATAAGGTTTGGGATTGAATCTCCACCACATAAGAGAGCAAGTGCTGGTAAACACTTCACTTCAATCACCATAGAAAGAAGAAAAAGATGTGGTACATTAATTAAATTTCAGTAATTAAACTCAATAATAAGAATCATAGTTATTTAAATGCGATATTTTTCATAATATTATCACCCTTCAAGTTGCTGTTTTCATTCTCAATCCCACTCCACATTTGTTTGTAAATTATCTATTATATAATCCGTGATTCCAAACAAATAAAAGTATAAAAACCTATCATCATCGGAATCTGTCTGTCGAATAACATCTTCCGCAGTACTGCTGTCACTTCCACCGATTTTCACTGGTTCAGACGATCTAGCCACATTACTGTCATCCGAATGTCGTAATTTCCCTGACTTGTTGGTATCCTCCTCTGAACTTGATTCATCCGATTGCACGAATTCACGACTTTTCACTGGAAAAAATAATCTGATATAGATCAGACAGGTGTAAAGTGGAAATGTAACAAGAAATAACCAAAAACATTAAGTAAAAATGTAATGAAAAGTTAAAAATCTATACATATTTAAATCATCTAAATGATATCGATTTAAGAAATAAAATTCCAAAAGTCTCAAAAAAATTAAAGAAGATGAAAACCTTTCATTTTTTGTTTTGCGCTTAGCTCAAAATCATTGCGGTCTAGACGCATCTTCTTTGATTTACGTCCTTCCCGGCGGTTACGGCTTTCCGGTTCATCCACTTCGCCACCGCTTCCTCCACTTGACACTTCGCGGCGTTCGCGTTTCTTGCGTCCCCTCCTTTCCTTCTCAAATTAAAAATTTGTCAAAGATTTCTAAATACTAAGAACTAAAATTGTCATTCTACCAACCATTATTTAGACCAAAGAGAATAACCTTTTTCCGCGGTTCTCCTTCACCTGCATTCCATTCACCTAAATCGCTATCGTCATTTACAAACTCATCACCTTCACGATCTTTACGACGTCTTCCACTATTACGTACTCGTTTTTCTTCAACAATCTACAAACAAACATTTATTTGTCTTACCGATTAATTTTAGAACTATAGTATAAAACTTGTTTTTTAAATAAAGATAAAAATGGAAGCAATTATCTTAATCAATCTTCAAAAAATCAAAGAATCTGTTCATACCGTTGGTAATCTAAGTATCTCCTTCGTCTTTTCTACATATTCCTGCCGCATCTGTTTCAGAACTTCAAGCTCACGCTTAGCTTTTTCTTCACGTTCTTTAGCTTCTTGTTCTTGTTGCCGTTTAAGCGCTTGTCGTTCTTCTTCCTGCCTTTGTCGTTGTCTCTGTTCTTCCTCATCTTGTGTCTAGAAATTGAAAGCTAAGGTATGTTTGTGATTTTTTGTCACAACGCCTTTTGTTCTACGAACAGATCATCAATTTTTAGAAATTCAAGCAGAAATGATGATGAACAATGCGTAACATACCTTTGCTCTTTGTAGGTAAGTTTGTGCTTGTGTAAGTAAATCATAGCAAGCACGAGCTTCATTAGCAGAAGCAGTTCGGCTAACAACTCGTGCTTGGCTCATTGTATCGTCTTTGTTTCTTGATATGTATTCGAAAATCCTGGAATTAAATTTGTCGATCATTTAAAAGAAAAAAAAACATGAAATGAACAAAAAAAACTAAAACATACGTTGCTGCAGTTTTCAAATCATCTACAGCACCAGTTACCATTTCTAACGATGATTTATCATCACGAAGCATTTGTGTCGCTAATTTTTGCAAAACAAAAGCGTGATTGAATTTCAGCATCATATTATCCGGTGCTTCGCATATGGCCTATAAAACATTCACCAGTTATGAAGTAAAAACAAATTTAAATTGAAAAATGGAGTGATCAATAAGTTTCTGATCAAGTTTTTAGATGGTCTTATACGCTCTGTTCGTGGAACAGAAGGTGTGACAAAAAATCACAAACATACATAAATTAAATACCATTAACTTTGTACTACAATTTCATTTACCGTTGCGGAAGGACAGGAAAGAAAAAATACTTTCATTTCTCGGAATACGAAATGAAAAGCATATTTCAAATTATATTATTACATGGTGAAAGCTAACAAGTAACACTGCCGATGACAATTAATTTCTAAAAAATAACATGAAATTTTAAATGCGGATAATCGATAATAAAAAACCTTTTCAAGGATATGTCTACATTCGGAAAATTTTCCAGCTTTATAATGTGCTCTCGCCAAATAAAGCAAAAGTGATACATCATTATGTCGATTAAATTTCTTAATACAATTGTCATACATCTGGATTGCTGCAACATATTGCTTCTGTTCCATATAAACATGAGCTATATTAACCCAAACATCTGGAAAATCAGCTGTTGCTTCACGAACTTGTGCAAAAATATCCCTGGCTTCTTGGATAGCTCCTTTTTGAGCTAAGATACATCCTGAAAACAATAAAAAATCGCATCGAATGATTCTAAGGTTAAACCAGCAATTACATTCATCTACAGTTTTCTCCTTAAACTATGCGACAGTATTTTACAGAAATCGCAAATGAACTGCAGGTCAATGTCAGATTTTTTTAATACAATGAAACAAAATGGAGTGAGATTTCAGTTCGTATTGGATTACCGCACAACACATTAAAAACAATTCAAAAAGAATGGATACTAACCGATTCCATTAGCTGCCCAAATATTCTTCGAATGTACTTTCAACGCCTTGCTATACATCATCAAAGCTCTTTCACGGTAATCTTTATCCTAAATTTCGCTAAATTAATATTTATTGCACTTTTAAATATCTCTGAAATCATACTAAGATGTGCTCATCATGATTAAATAGAAATCACGCCTTCATAGTAGACTAAAAAAAATCCCCATAGTACCCAGACATAGATTTTAAAACATGATATCTCATAAATATCACACTAGTAATATAAATAATTTGAATGAAGCGCAAGCAATAGCATAATGAAATTGAATAAGGATAACATAAACCTTCTCCTTCTTTCTATGAATCGAAGATAATGTTTCGAGCCAAATATTGCCAAGTGCAACAAAACTATATGGATCATCGCGATATTCTGGGAGTTTTAATATGTATTCGAACTTTTTCTGTGCCGGTGCCCACTCACATTTTGACATATGTAAGTTTCCAATCAATGACCAAGCATCAGCGTGCGACTGGTTTACGCTCATCCCTTCCTAAAAATTTTTAAACTTCTAGAGACTAAAAGCAAACCTTTAAAATAATATGGTAAAAGAAATACTGTAAGAATAAATACCTTAAACCAAACCGATGATTCGTAAATTTGACCTTTATCCCGAGCAAGACATCCCAATCGCATGTAACCTGAAAGCAATAATTCAAGTATCTAGAAAAAAGGAATAATTCAATTTTTTAAAGTTTAACTTCCAGCATAAAATTTCTTCACCAATGGATTATATATCTGAACAACTGATGCATATAGTTCAGAAAAAAGAGGTTCAGAAGAGTATGAATCCCATATTGTGTCGTACTAACGCTGTTTACACAGAATTCTTTTGCAAAATTATCAACAAGTAATTTCCTAAACTCGATGACGGAATCATAACGACTTACAGTCAATATAATTTGGCTTTTCCTGTAAAATCCCCTTATAAAGACGTTCGGCTTCATCAAACATACAAAGCATCTCTAAACTCCGTGCTAAATTATAAGTGACAGTTGTTTGCAAAGCGGCCAAATCTGTCTGTCCTGTTGAAACAACTTCGCCAAGTTCTTTCAGTGCTTCTTCAAAATATTCCTGAAAAATAAAACAATAAGAATGCTGTAAAGAGTAAACTAGAAAATAATGAAATATTAAATCTTGCAAATACATACCCTAGCTTTCTCGTATTGTCCTACTGTAAAATACAATGAGCCAACATTATTTGTTATTTCCGGTGGTACGTCAACTTCAATCATTTGGCTTAAAAAGGTCGAGGCTTTTGTATACGCATCTAAGGAACCCTGAAAGATTAAACAGATAAAAAAGCTAATTTGCCTCTTCAATAATCTTATATACGCACTTCAAATTTCATACTACAATGATTTGTGGTCTGGAAAATGCCAATCTCAGAATATTCTACAATCTAAGACTGAAGGTGAAGATACTCTCACTTGTAAAATACAGGTGAAATGAATCATTTTATGCAAGAGAAATTCAAGCAATGGAGTCTCGATTTTGATTAAATCTTATGTATACACTTCTTATGGAGAAAAAATCATATCACAAATACGACATAAATTTCGCAACAATATACGTGAAAAACTACCTGCGGGTCGCAATTCTCAGTTAATTGAGCCAAATCGATTAATGCTTCCACATCATCTGGACACATTTCGACAACTTTTTTGAACATTTCACGAGCTTTTTTTCGTCGTTCATTACGTTCTTTTTGATTAGCCGGTTCAGAATGTGCATACAAGGAGCCCAAGATTTTCATTGTATCATAATTTGCAGGACAACCCTTTAGAACTTTCTCAAAACATTGTATTGCCTAAAATTTTTAGACAGTTATAACCAACAGTTGTTGCATATTTTTTCGTGACATTAAAATTTCACACTATTGAAATCTATGAGATCATAACGCAAGTACTAACCGATGAATATCGGGTGATAGGGTGAATAAATTTCATATTTCCATTAACTGATTAAACTTCTGACTTGCAACTTACATTATCATAATCTTCACGATAAATATACATTTGCCCGAGACCAAAATAAGGCAAAACAAAATTTGTTGTAGCGAACTGGGTTGACTGATAATAATGCTGAAAAAAGAAATAATTTATCGTAAAACCAAGCTAGGCAACGAATTATATTGTCTATTCAACTAATAATCTAATAAAAATCCCGAATTGATAGTCAACCTGAAAAGCTTTCTCAAAATTCCCTCTTTGATGAAAACTTCGTGCTAACTGATAACAGCTTTCAGCTCGCATAGCTTCATTATCCGTTATTTGAAATGCATGCCATGCTAAGTGCTCCACTCTATCTAATTCCTGAAATCAGTATATTAACTTGAAAATTAACTACTTTTCTCAAAAATAGAAGAAAAATATGATGTTATAACACAATATGTCCATCGAAACTACAATCCTCAAATAAGCAACATATGGTATTTCAAATCTGTTGAATCGCATTAATATGTATCATCTTCCAAAAATAACTTTGAAGTTATTTTTTTTGTAAAATCAGCGAAATAAATTCGGAAATTTAGATATACACGAATATATGGGCCACCTTTTTGTAAAAAAAATGGTTAGCAAGATGGTTCAGTACAACTGGATTCTCCTGTTCTATTTGATAAGCTCGTCCAAGGGACTCCACTCCTCTTCGTATAGCTTCCTGCTCCAGTGTATTCATATCCAGAATTGCTAAAGCAACGAGAGCCGATACATTTTCTTTATCCAAATCCAAGACACGTTTGAACGCCAACCTAATGAAATAAATGAAAAAAAAATGAAAAGATGAAGCACATAATAAAGATAATGAAGATGAATAAACAATATATTTAAGGAAAACGAGAAACTAATTTTATTTTTAACAAACAAACTTTTCTGAAAGCCTTGAAAATTATTAAGCTCCAACCTTGCTTTATCCAGACGTCCCAATTTTGCAAGACAATAACCGATACCCAAGCGTACGTCTGCCGGACAATCTGGCATTTTTCGCAATACACTTTTGTAGCAATTCAATGCTTTTCGATATTCTTTTCGTTGGAAAAAAATACATGCTTTACCTAATGTTGCTGGTATATTTTCGCCAACCTAGAATAAAATAGTATTCCAACAGTATGAAGGAACAATTATAGATGCAAAAGGTAGGGAAGAACAATGGCAACAAATAACCGATAATTAAAAATCTTATTTTACCCTGCAAAATTTAAAAATGAGCAGAAATTTTGCTCACATCATGGCAGTCATCATGATCTCCGCAATAAGATCTGTAAAATCTAACTACGAAACAACGGTCTAAAAAAATCTAATTATTGCATTACTATTTCATCATAAAAGATTCCTAATTATTGTATAAGATTAGTGCAATATCGAGTGTAATACTACAAAAATTGCTTATTTCACCATCTATATGCCCGATAAAACCAACATAAATATTGAAGTTATAAGATTCACCTGATTTAGAACAAAATTGAACTGCTGTTCTGCTTGATCAATTTTTCCTTCTAGCAAACAAAAATAGGCTCTTCCCAAAAGATGATATGTATCATACATAATAATTTTGTCAGCTGTAGTATAAAGCAACGTTGCCTTTGTCTGCCATTCTTTCTTCTTGTCCTTGTTGCGTTCCTTGTGACTCTATAGATTTCGTAAAAAGCAAAAACGAAAGGAATGATCTTCAACAGTTGAAAATCGAAGTGAAAAGGAAATGATTATATCAAGTGGACTTCAGAAGATTACCTGAATCACATAATAAGCAGCAAGCGTATCTAGAGCTCTCATTTGATCCTGATGATATTCTGAATAATCTAGACTTGCTTCTGAACCACTCATTTCCAAAATCCGAACAAAGTCAGCTTCGTTTCCGCGACGATAGTAAGCTAGCTGAATACAGAGAAAGAACTGAATGAGAAAATCTAGAAAATGGCTTCCACACAAAAACTAGTAGCCACTTCAAAACTTAATTAGATTCTATAATCTCAGAATACTTACCGCTAGATCAACCCAAAAATTTAATGTTGCATGTTCACCACGTAAAATTGCAAGGACTTCTTCGCCATCATCCGGTAAATTGTCAAAATCCAATTCAATTATTTCCTAAAACGTCGTCGTATGTCAAATTGCCAAAACTCCGGCTGTTTTTGCTTTTTTATTTTAAACTAAAAAAACCGCTATTATACATCTATATATAGTGGAGATGTATACAGTGAAGTAATAGAATGTCGAAAAATTATCTCTTCAGGTTTTGTTTTTCAAATTTGAACTTTTCAAAGAAATTGGAATCATATCCCAAAGAAACACAACAACAATAATTTACGTATATATTTCTCAAAAGTTCAATATGCCTTTCAGGATTAGATAAGATTAATGAGCATTTTAACGCCAAGCGAAAATCCTGAAAATTAACAACTAGTGTTATTTTGTGAAATTTTTGAAGTTTATAAAAATTTATTCGAATAAGAAAACAAAACCACATAAATACTTATAATTCATACTATAAAAAGTAGATTACAGTAATCATTAGCAGACGGTATAAGGATTTCATCTTTCTGAACTTGTTAGATGAAAAAGTGATTCCACATTATAACACAGAAAATATGATACCAATTTTTATATAAATGGAAATACTTTGATGCACTAATTTCGCATACTTATTTTGTGACATTTTAGACTAAACAACAAGAGAATATAAACGACTTAGTATGGAATGATCTATAAAGGCCTGATGAGACCACGATGCTGTAATAGCCAAAAATATATCTCTACTGTTGAAATTTGCTAGATCGTCCAGTGCAGCATGTTTTGCTTTCAACTCTTCCTGGTACATTTTTACAATGAGAGGCAAAATTTCACCCATTTCTTTCAATTTAGGGCTTTGAAAATGAGGCAGATTTCGTCCGTGTCCTTGTAAATTCTCTAATTTTTTCAATCCAGCAAGTCGTTCACGCATATTTTGGAGCTCATCAACCGTCTGAGTCATCTGCATATTAACTACCGCCACCAATTCTTCCACATCTCGCACAATTTTTTCGGTGATTTTGCCGGTTTCATTTTGCTCCAATCGGTTTTTTTGCAATTCAACACTCATGGCGCCATAACCATTACCTTTTTCATTCAGCAACAAAGTACCTAGATCAGATTTCAGTTCTTCTTTTCCCTTATCTTTTTCTTCCACAACATCAGCTGATTGAACATACATGAGACATAGGCGATTATTGACGATTTTTTCCAGCAAATTGTATGTTAATCCATTTAATTCTTCCCAGCGTTGCGTTATATTCCAGACTTCTATGCAGTAATCTCGCACATGTCGCTGCATATCCTAGTATTATTTTCCACAGTTCCAATAATTAAATCTCACGCTTTATGCTTTCAATTGTCAAATTATAAAAGAATCAAGCGAATAACAATTAACATATAGAAAGTTAATGATAAGCTAATTAACAGAACATGTTTTATTGCATCAGCAATATTACATCAAATTCACT
Organism: Cruorifilaria tuberocauda; assembly: GCA_013365365.1. Classification (NCBI taxonomy): domain Eukaryota; kingdom Metazoa; phylum Nematoda; class Chromadorea; order Rhabditida; family Onchocercidae; genus Cruorifilaria; species Cruorifilaria tuberocauda. The sequence continues at coordinate 86,886 of JABVXU010000069.1, forward strand.
TAAAAATTTCCATATTTATGATCGGAATCTGTCGTATCACAGCTATTTTTATATATGACACGAAAAAATCATATAGGATAGACAAACGTCAATAATAAAATATTTCGTTTGGTTCATTCTCTTGACTAAGGATTAGTTTATCTCCATTTACTATTTCATGACTTCGTTACAAACTAAATTTACTCACATTTTCGGCACTGTCCTTTAGCGGAATTTCCACGGATGTTTTTGGTTGCGTAAATGCCATAGTTCTAGCAGCGATTTCGCTAAATATATCCCTTATCTGAAAATAACTGAAATTATGCTGTAATATGATTACCACTACCGAATCACTCGATAACAATCCGAAGGAAAAATAAGGGACAGAAATCTATGAACTTTTGAATTGTATCAGCATAAAAAGTTTGCTACATTGTCTTTTCCTCTTTTGGTTTTACCGTAATGCCACATTTCCGGTTCATATTGGGGTTCATGACTCCTATATAGCCACGACTGGAAGAAAACGAAAAAAAAACATTTTAGTAGGGAATTGTGGAACTCTGTAGATATTCCAAAATTGTTTGAGCGATTGAGAATGCCAAAAAATTGAAGGATATATTAGATACTCCTTTACTAGAAAAGATAGTATGGGGAAACACTGGGAAATTACGAAACCAAGCGCAAATCATTTACAGAGTGCAACACAAACAAACTCTCACCAAATGTCCTTTAACAACTAACTGAGATTTTCAGTTATTAGTTGGTATATCACTTGCATGCCAACGAGTAACGAATGATTTTAAAATGGACGCTAAAAAGAGTGGAAGAATTGGCTGTTGCAATTTCAATTTGAGATTCACTTGGGAAGGCTTTTAGATTCGTTGTTTTGAAATTGCGGGAAGTTCTACATAGAGTTAACTCAAATCTTATTAAAAATTAAGTTGGACGGGATTATCAGCGAAAATTTCTCAATTAAACATCCCAGGTTCAAGTATTTTACATTAAAATAATAAATATGCATAAGATTATACGATTGGTGGGTTAGTGTGTTTTAAGGACAACGCAAATGTAACTATTTGATCTACTAGGAATTATGGAGTCGGCGAAATCGCCTCCAGAGCAGAATCTACAAGAATTCACTTTGAAAGAGGATAACGAGCTGCGTTTCGAGGTTTCTAATATAAATTTTCAAATTTATGCTTTAATCTAATTTATTTCCTGCTGTTTCAAATTTCTTTCAACATCGCATCAGGAAAGCGATAGAGGAGTATTTCAGAAGTGTAACGGAAGGGTAAGAAGGTTAAAATGTCTCAAATCTATTTGATACTGTCATATTTCAGGTTGCAAATGGTGATGTGATGTTAGAGCTTGTGGATGGACGAGCTGAAGTTTTTGGAACCGAACTTATTCAACATAAGAAATACGTCTTTCCAGCTGGTATCGAAATATTATCTGAAATAAATTTTATTTTTGTAAGAAAGAATTATACTTTACACAAACTAATTATATATCGCTTGAACCTATATAAGTGTTCATATTTTTAGTTTGAAATTCCTTAAGCTTGTCCAAGTTAACTGTAAACTTATAAGAAGTTTTCAGCGATAAAAAAAAATTATATACCTTTCAGGATCGAGAGTAGCTGTATTCACGTGGAAGAAAGCTGTCGTTGAACTTGTTGGAAAGACAGAAAGTGCCTATGTTGCCGAACAAACTCCAATGGTATGCATCGGTTGTTACACTCAAAAGTATATAAAATGATAAATTTCAATAAGGATTATTGCTGCAATTTTAATTCAAAATCTTGCGTTAGAATAACATTTTATCATCATTGGTTTGGAGTTACTATTTCTTTTAATCATTTCTGTTATTCTATGATCCGTATTGAAGTCTAGTCTAAAATGAATATTAAATAAACAGCACATTTTAAATGATTAGCGAAAAAACATAGAGAAATGGGAACCAAGAAGATTTAATGTATTCTCTATTTAAGATGCCTTCATTATAAAGTAATAAGTTTCAACATGGCGAAAGGCGCAGGTAGCTTAAAATCAAAGTTAGGGATTTTCTCGAATTTACGTCCATAGTAACTGTTTTCAGAATCTTTAGTAAAATGTTTAGCAAAAAATGAACTGTACGAAATAAATGTATTTCAGATCATTTATTTGAATACACATGCAGCTTTGGAGCAGTTACGTGAGCATGCTGAATCAGTTGTTATGCAACAGGAACAAGCCCGTGGGCCGTCGTTAATGATAGTAGGTCCAACAGATGTGGGTAAAACAACAGTCTGTCGCATTCTATGTAATTACGCAGTTCGCGTAGGCAGAACACCTATATTTGTTGATTTGGATGTTGGACAGGTAGTTTTTAACAATTTTTATGACAGCCTCAAAAATTTTTAGGTTTGGATCATTTACACATTATTTGAGAATGAATATGATATTAATTTTAAGCTTATTAAAATTATTTATGAGAAAAAATCAAATTAATTTGAACACATTTGTAGGTCATTATTAGTCTGAATATTTAAATGTTTAGGATTATTACCTCAACGAAACGAATTTTATGGTTTCAGGGAAGTATTTCTGTCCCTGGCACTGTTGGAGCACTTTATATCGAAAAAACAGCCGATGTTGTTGAAGGTTTCGATAAGAAGACGCCCTTAGTATATCATGTATGTTTGAATATTTAGACATTGAGCATAAGTATTGAATATCTTATGTAAAAATGGTATTGTACACAGAGATGATTCTTTTTAAATCCGAAATGAAATTATCATTGGCGGGTAGTACTTCACTATCACTAGCTTATTTTATAAAACTAATTTGACATACATCCTTGGAATTATTAATATTTTGAATTAGCAGTTCACATGAAGCTCTTGCTGAGAGGATTTGCCAATTTAAATCCAAAAAAATTTCCTACTGCCGCTTTTTTTGCTGCGCTGTGACCACTCAATTCTTACATTTGATTAAGAATACTTCATTTCCATCTCATGAGAAAGCTGAATTTGTGCAGTTCTAGTTTGGGAATCTTTCGCCCGGTTCTAACATATCATTGTATGATTTACTAGTGAAGCAACTTGCGGAGGCAGTATCGAAAAGGCGAAAGTCTAACCAAGATGCTACTTATGGAGGAGTAATAATCAATACGTGTGGTTGGGTTAAAGGAGAAGGGTAAGTAGTTGATGTATGCTTTTTATACTAATATCTTCAGTTGGATTTTCTTGTAACTGATTTCTTTGCTTTTTTAAATAATTCATTTTATAATTATCTTGCTGGGAATAATGAATATAAATGCTGATTATAACGAGTTTCGAGATAATTTTGGAAGACTTTCTGAGGTAGATGTATGAAGCTTATGCAGCATTTATAATTAAAAATTAACTTTAATTCAGGTATGCGTGCTTGGTAAATGCAGCAGAAGAGTTTGAAGTTGACGTTGTGATTGTATTAGACCATGAGCGACTGTACAATGAGTTACAACGCGATTTACCATCTTTTGTTAAGGTTAAATTATTATTTTAATTTCTCAGTAGTATTTAATTGAATACCCTGAATAGATTTTAAACTAAATCTGGTAGAAAAAAATTAAGTATCCAAAAATTTTAATGGTCAAACCGACACATGTGTAAAACGGTAAACTCGTCGACGCAATAAATTTAAGAGATAGATTAAAAGGAATGGTATAAAACTGCAAATATCATAGCTTGGATGATTGTAGCTGAAACCTGAAAACTATAGTTGAAAATGGCTGCAACATTTCTTTACGAGAAAAGCATTATATTAAGGAATAAAAAAAATTATAGTACTTGTGGTACTCACTGGAAATATGGATTTGTATTATTCATTTATCTAGTACAATTTCGTTAAAAATGACTATTTAAATATTTAAATTGTATTATATTGTTGCAGATTTTGCATCAGCCGAAGTCCGGTGGTGTTGAAAATCGTTCAAAAGAAATTAGAATATCGAGTCGTAATGTTGCTGTTCATAAGGTTTCTGTATTATGAATCTCTTCGAAATTATAAAATTGACTAATAAAATGAAAGATATCGAAAGAAGCGTTTTGTTTTCTATTAGTCAATCTAAAATTTATACTTACAATGTTATATATGATTGCAGAAGATAAAATAATATATAATACATATAATTGCTCTTTTTTCTGAGTTGTAGAATGTTTTTCAGATTGAATTGACTTCTTATCAGTGAAATTCATTAATTTCAGTATTTCTATGGTACACGAGCAGTGCCGCTTTATCCACATACTTTTGAACTATCATTTAATGAAGTTCAATTATGTAAAATTGGCTGCGAACGATTGCCTATCGAATGTTTGCCGTTTGGGATGAAAGTTGAAGACCATAGGACAAAAGTATTGATTTCATTTTCTTCAACGTGGAATGTATCCTTAGGAAAATTATAAATGTAGGACGTCGTAGTTGTTTATTTGATTTTATGATTTTTCGAGCGGATTTTTATATCCTGCAAATTACAGAAGGTGGTCGATAAGAGTAATATAGAATATAAATAGATGTTGCAGAAATTGTTCAGACTCTGACGTAACAAATGTAAACATTACTCATTTAAAGTTTTATAACTTTTGAGGAAATGTGATCAACTCAGGTCTTAAGTATTCGAATCTTTAAATAAAATTTTCCAGGTAGTACCAGTGGAACCATCAGAAGATTTAGTGCATCATCTTATATCGATTTCCTTATGTACAACTGTTGATCAGTCAGTACTAACAACAAATGTGATGGGTTTTATTGTAATTACAGCTGTGGATATGGAGCGGGAAAAACTAACAGTCTTAAGTCCACAACCATATCCACTGCCATCAAAGGTATTAATTCTTAGCGAAGTTACATTTATTGATGATAAGGAGCGAACTTGATGCCTCGAATTTTTTAATTTAAAGTCTAGAGTATGTTGCTCTTTTTGTTATTACTTATTTTCGTTTATATCTTAATTGCGAAGCTGATGGATAATTGTAAACCTAGCAGAATATATATGCTATATAATCCACTTGATTAGCAGGAGCTGTTCATTGACGGAGATTATTAGAAAGTGAGATTTTATTTTTCCAGTGATTTCATGTTGCAGTTTTAAAATTTGCTGCAAGTTCGGAATTGCTTTTTTTTGAAAATTTAATAGATTCGAATTGTTTAATTTGTTTGGAATTTCAAATATGTTTTTATTGTTTCTTATTTCTTTTATTTTGTAATTATAAAGCTGACTTATATTTCCGTGCTAATTTCAGTTTTTTTCTGAATCAATAACTTTGGTAGAGTTAAGCTTATTTTGTTTCCCTTTCGCAAGTTTTCGTTGTATGTATATATATATTTATCAATGTGCAATAAATAAATACTTCTAAAATATTAAATTTGAAAATCTTCGCATCTCATATTTTTCTGCCATAAACGGAATTGCAGAAGAGAAAAGTACGGCCAAGAAAATATTTCCGTGGAGAAATCATGTTGAAAGGGATCCTTTTTTGTTTAAGTCATTTAGTGAGAATACATTAACACTCCATGAAATTAATAATGTTTGGGAGAAACAGAATCCATTTGAGACAATACGACATTAAATACTAGTGTTGAATATTTGCAGGGTTTGTATTCTTTATGTTTTCCAAAATACACATTGGTTTTATTCTCTAACTTCACTGCAAATCCTGATACGATTGATTTTAGTCAAATTCGAAATGGCTTAGGCTTACTTTATATTATTTATTGGGAGATGGATAAAGTGGATTTAAGCAGGTTGACTTGCGATAGAGTTAATAAATTTTTGAACTTCAATTTATTATTCATGATAAGAATGTGTTTTGATGCAACATGCGATAGAATATGACAAAGTTAACTGAAGATAAGAGAGGTGGAGCAGGTTCCAGTGATTAAATTATCACATTTAATATAAATGGTTTCCAACTGATTGAGACGGAACCGGATATAGATGATTTTAATATAGTAAATCAGCATGACTGTTCCAGTACGTGATCGTAGCTCAGGTATATTGAGGATATTGCTGTAAAATACGGAGAGATTGTCATATTTTTAATACTATCATCTAATTCACGGGAAAAATGATCGGACAAGTGAAGGATGAGAAATTGGGATGAAATGGATGGGAATGGAGAAGAATTGATATTACAGATAAACCAACTGATAGATTGATAGGTGTTGACAGTTTGATGATGACAATCAAGGTGTTCGCTTGGTTCTATGATCAAAACAAAACAAGTTCTATGGAGAATGTTAATAAAGATTTTAGGTACGAGAGCAGCCAGCTTCAAAGTGATGATCCGTTCTTTTCATTCCATCCTTCCGTTTGCTTCTCCAAGTTACCTGAATATATTTTTTCTCTTTCTTTTCCGAAAAAGAGAAAGACAGGAAGTTCATCAGTGTAACTTTTACGCCCCATACCTAATCATTACTTTTTTAGTGATAAATTTTTTACTGATCGCTGTGCCCCCTTTTTTCTCATTTTCTTAACCCTTATTTGAACATTTCATTTATTTGATTTCCTTCACCTTTTTCATTCCTATCTCAATTTCCTTCTGGTATTTCAATCAGTCAATGCTAAATTTGCAGTTGCTAGCAAAGAAAGCTGCAATAAAAAAACTATAATTGAAATACAATTTCCGTAAAATTCATTTCCGCGAAATAAACAAGTAATTATTTCCTACTTATATGTTTAAAATCATAGCTTAAAACTAGAAACATATTTCTTAAGAATACGTTGACTGATTTTCCTACTATCAACAACGTCTTTTGGGAATGTTGCGTGTGTCAAATTTAGAAAAGTGCAACTTTATTTTTTGCAATGAATAAAATTGGCAAATGAATTTCTAAAAAATATCAAGTATCTAAACATTAAAATTTTTTATAGGTAGAAGGAATCTAAACAGAGACATAAAATTAACTTGAATTATATTACTGAAAAAATATTTGATCAATGGCAACTTATTTACCCAAAGCAACTTCTCGATTGTCGCAACATTCCATATATGGACCTCGACATCTGCAATTTCGAGAAGCGCTCGGGAAGGTATGCGGAGTCTTTTTTCTTCTTTTTCTAAAATACGGAGTTTTGAAAACAAAGTTTGAAGCTTCGTCTGATTCTTCTTATTTGCCGTATGAACCAGAAACAAATGTATCACAAGCTAATTTATCAAATCATAGTAAAAAGATAATGCTATTTCTTGGTCAGTTAAAATTATCAGTAGCTCACTGATTCGTTTGGTATGAACTAATTCCGCTTGTCGAGTGATGATTTGGTATCTTTATGATATCGATAGCTAACGTCTTATTAATTCTCATTTCATATAAATTCACTCAATTATTTGTTCATTTATCGATTTCTATATTCAATTCAATTAAATATCGCTATTTCCGAGAAATAACTAATTTCCAGTTTATCGATAAAAGCATCAATCCATATGTCGATGAATGGGAGGCACAGAGGCATTTCCCAGCGCATACTCTATTCAAAAAATTAGGTTCGCTTGGGATTTTTGGTGTTAATAAACCAACTGGTAAGATTTCCCTTTTCTCTCGACAAATACCGGAACTTGAATATTGCAAGTGACCATACAGATACACATGCCCGGTTTAGCTGGTCTTTGGCTCATTATGAAAAGATCACAATATCAGATGCGAAGAACAGAGGAAATTGTTTATAGACAGATAAAGAAATCTTCCTAAAATGATAGAAATCTGTCTGATAAATATTCAGTTGTTTACTTCTTCGTCCTGTTACTGAGACATCGATGATAGGCTCTTCGTACTAGGCCAAAGTTCAGCCATCTTAAGCTAAACTTGAATCACTTGCACGTAAAGTGTTTAAACTTGAAAAAATTGCAGTGAATGTTATAAGAAGCTTGAAGTAAGTTTAAAAATTATAAGAACATTCGAGAGAAGTTGCGCATTTCCAGGTTATGGTGGTCTCAACTTGGATTTTAGTTACTCAATAGCTGTAGCTGAAGAATTAGGACGAATTAATTGTGCGGCCATTCCGATGGCTATAGCTGTTCAAGTTTCAATTTTTTTCTTCATTGATTTTTAAGGCTGAGAATTGGAGAAGATAAAGCTCTTATAGTGTCAATTTTTCCCTTATTTTTTCTTAAATAAATTGTCAATTGGGAAATTTAAGAAGCTTTCATATGGTATCTTTAAGATGATAATAGATAAGTGAATCAAGTAGGAATTGAAGTATCTTTTTGGCTTGAACAAACGTGTAGTCAGATATGGCTACGCCAGCACTCTCTGCACATGGAAGTGATTATTTGAAACGTGAATTTCTTCATGGTACTTTGAAAGGTGATCTGGTTGCATGTTTGGGTGTGTCGGAGGCTTGTGCTGGTAGTGATGTTGCCGGTAAATCCCACTTTGATATTGTTTTATCAATTTAAGAAAATTAAATTCATTTGCCTGTTTTCCGATAGTAGAATATAGAAAAGATGTATCAAAGAAGTGAGAAATAAAATTAATATTAGCAATATTCGTTTTTCTGAAATGATTTCAGCAATTCGAACAACAGCTCGCTGGCATGGAAATGATTTGATTATTGATGGTAGTAAACAATGGATAACAAATGGTACACAAGCAGACTGGATTTGCTTACTAGCAAATACAAATGATAATCCATCACCACATCGAAATAAAAGCCTAATATGTGTGCCACTAAATGAGCCAGGTTATTTCACTTGAACTCTATTTGTACAAATGGAAGTGACTTTTTCTCTAAAACTGAGCCGTTTTGTTTAAAATTTGTCATTCCATGCTAAAAATTCTTGTTTCTTAACAATTTGAAAAGGAGAGATATTAAATTTTTTATTATTAATTAAATTGATGAAAAGAGATATTTTTAATGAAAACATCTTAGAAGACGGCAATCGCGAAGTTCAGAAAGTAAAAGATTTACTTTATTCAAATCCTTACATTTTTAGGTATACATCGGTCCAATCGTATTGAAAAGCTTGGCATGCATAGCTCCGATACCGCTGAAATCTACTTCGATAGTGTTCGGATACCAAGCCGAAATATAATTGGCGAAGAAGGACATGGTTTTGTATATCAGATGCTGCAATTTCAGGATGAACGACTTGTCGCTGTTGCTGTCCGTAAGTTTCTCCATTATCATTTTATACTTTGTACGTAACAAAATGCGCTCTCATTTATTCCATCGTTTGTCATCTATCACATGCCCTGTCATACAAATTTCTGTATAATATTTAAATTTTGTGGTTTCTTTAAATTTCTACTATATATTTTCTCTTCACATTAATTACTACTTTCTTAATGCTGTAAGAAGTTCAAGCAAACAAATAACCTAATCTAAAATTATCATAAAAAATATTCTTAGTAGCGGCAATAAAATTAATAACTCATAACAAAGAACCAGTACCAGCAGTATCCAAACCTAAAATAGTAACTAAAGATAATCCCGACTGATCAACAACATTCAAAAAGTTCAACTACAGATTATCACTTATTTTATGAAGAATAATTTCTCACTTGGAAATTTTATATCTAACTCAACTTTCCATTACATTCAGTACTTGAACCGATGCAAAAAATTATTGATATGACAATTGCGTATACACGACAGAGACGTGTTTTTAACAAAAACGTGTTGGATAATCAGGTAATACTTATCTCATCTTTAACTCCTCTTTTATCTTCTCCAGTTTATAGTACCATAAAATAGAACGAGAAATGACAATTGCTCACAGGATGATGTTGCACAATTACAACTTATATATTATATAATTTTTATCACAAATAGCCGGCTATTAATCTTCTGCAATTTTTACCATTTTTTCATCTCCAAAAATTTATGTGTATATCGATTAATTTTTTCTAAGTATCGATATGCATTTTTTTAGCAAAAATATAGCATCCATTTTTTTTTGTTAAGCTAAAATTTTAAGACTGTGCATTATCGATTGGCTGAGCTGCAAACCGACATTGAAGCAGTTCGATCATTACTATATCGAGCTGTTATGGAACGGTTACTCGGGAAAGATGTCACAGTACTGGCCAGCATGGGAAAACTAAAAGCTTCACGCCTGGCCAGAGCGGTGACCGATTCTTGCATACAAGTATAAAGCTTTTTACGATTTCTGCGTATCATTTTGAAACCAAATTTCCGAGAAATTTTCTGGATAAAAATTTAATTAAAATCTTGCCATTGATTTGTATTATCCGTTATAACACAAAGCAATACTGACCTTGCTCAAATCCTTATTAAAGTGACCTTTTAGTCGAAGCGCATCCTTGGTTTAAAATATTTACGAGTAATTATGAACAATAGTCAAAGAAAATGGAAATAAAATTGAATAAGGAATTAAAATTATTTAATGGAATAGTGTAATGAAATCCTTTTGTTTTTTTCTTTTTATAATTTGATTATTTCAAATTCAAGAAATTCGATTTTTTTGATTCTCAGCAACATTTCCAAATTTCTAAATAGAAATTATTTACAGTTTTGGGGTGGTAATGGCTATGAGTGGAACAGTTTGGTTAGTCGTTATCATCGAGATTTTCGATTATTCTCAATTGCCGGTGGTTGTGATGAAGTGATGCTCAGAATTATTTCAAAACAAATGAATATGATAAAATAAATGAAATTTTTAGAAAATATTCTGTTTACGATGCACTTTCAAGTATTTTAAACAATTCTGTAATAAAATTCCAGTTCAAATAGTTGAAAAGAATAAATTAAATCTAAATTAGATCGCTAGGAATTTACTTAACATCTGTGGTGATATATCTATTTAATTATCATTTTTTTCAATTAGGAAGGTAGTCGAATTTCGAGAATGGCAACAGTTTGTTTTGTTTTTAAAAACATGAATTAGATTTTAAAATATTGATGAAATTGAACTAATGAGAAGTGCAAGGAATTTTGCTAATTTAACCCTTCTACTCTGAAACTGATAATAAATGAGCCATCTACCGAAGTATATATTTTTTTATCTTTCCTGTCTTTTTTTCATTTCATCTTTTGTCTTTCCATTCTTATTATTTTCTTATTAAAGCAATTCAACGAAATAGAAATCATCAATTTTAGTGAGGAGTGACATCAGACTTGAAGTGACGTAAAAACTAATGGTCAACAGAATTAAAAAAAATGTACACTGAAATTGTGTGCTCGTCGGAAATTTGTCACGCATTGAATTTCTTATAGTGAATTTTTCAAAATGCACTAAATTAACAAGATTTGCAGGAAATTCCAAATGTTTTCCAAAAGAAAAAAATGTTTTTATATCAGAAATAAAGAAATCAAAAAAAAGTCAAAAAAAATTTATCAAAAATATATTTTATGGCTTTTAACCTTACAATATATAAACATTTTCTGTTCTTTCTCAGATTCCTGCAAAACTGCCAATTAGAGCTTTGAGCTTTGTTCCTTTACTTTAAATTTTCAAAGTACATCTATATTACTTTCAATATCCAAACATCCTTCAGATTGATTAACATACTTTATGTTGCTATCGAAAAAGATGTGTCCACATACTGGGAAATTGATAGAGTAAATATATGGAAGTTTTGAGGAATTTTCCTGAGTTTCTTACACTTGGCCGGCTTAGGCGGTTAAGATGAAAACAAATTTAATAAAAATGAATTTTCAAAACAAAAGAAACGAAAAAAATGGGATGAATGGCACATCTTATCATTTATGGTAAAGCCATGGCCTCATTCCTTTTTTCTAGCATTAGAAACAGAAATCGATCATGATTTTATTGACTTTTTTTTTGTTCAATTTTAATTATAAATTGTGATATTTTTTATTGCAGTATCAAAGAAAATATACCCAAGAAATATTCATTGAGTTTGTAATGAGGCTTGAATCATTATATTTAGACATTATTTTTTCTTTGATCATTTTGTCATAGTTTTTAAGGGCATCATTTTGATTTACAATATATTTTTTTAAATCAAACTGTTTCCAAAGTTAACGCAGGAAAATTTTTTTTATAGTAAATTAATCTTTATTTCAAAACTATAGTTTGGTGGTAATCCAAATTAAACGCTTCAAAATCGAGAAATTGAAAGTATCGATTAAAAAAAACTAGTTTTCCCTTAACAGTGTTCAGTTTCAATTTCTTATTTAAATTTCGAAGCTTTCGAAATTCAACGATTCAACGATTTAATGCGAAAAACTTGCAGAAATATTTTTTAAATAGCTTGTAGGCATTTTTTTTTAAAAAAGCTTCAAATATGTCGGCTTTTTGTCCATATATATTATATTAAAATTTGATTCGTTTATGAAGGTGTTCCTTCCAATCTAGAAATGAATCAAATTTTTGCCTAATCAAATTCTACTAGAGATGATAAATATTGAAATGATTTGGAAGTAATGAATTATTTAATGAAATTGTTGAAGCAGGGTAATTAACCGAAGAAAAAATAAAAACAATAAAGTTAGGGCAGCCTATTCAATCGCTTAGAGCAGTTTAGCGGTCTGTTTATGAAAAATGTTCGTGTATTACCGACAGATTCAGTAGATTCAGTAGAATTAAATTCTGCTTGACTCGCCAGTATGGATATTTTTGCTAAAAAAGTGCCTTGAGTTTTATTTAGTAACTGTATTTCATACAATAACCTTCATTGCTATTCAATATTTACTGATACATAGCTCATACTTGCTTGTCTAAGTAATATTGAAGTATCGATGTACTCAGACAAGTACGATTAATGTACTCAAATGGGACTGCAATATTTAAAAAGATTTCCATGCTTAAATTCATGGAATTTAACAATTTTATAAATGAAATGAATTGGTTCATTCATACTATCAAAAAAAGAATTCGTTACTCAGTGTGTATAGAGATGGATGGATACATAAGTTTAAATACTTTAATTTTGAAAAGCATGTTGTTCGGTTTTTATATCCTTGCTTCAATTCTAGCCTGATCTTCTGCATCACTGAACATTTCCATTTATGAGAGACAAAAGTGTTCCACTTTGTTTTCGTATTATAGCCGTCTCCACTATCAAATAACAGACTCCAAATAATAGACCTCTAATCTCTTAGCTTTCCACAAAACATTAAAAAAAATAAAGCAAATATTTTCTGCTATTTATTGCAGTATGAAAAAGTGCAACTAAAACAGAAACAAAGTAAATAAGTTTGAATAGATAATATTTGATCAGAATTATGAATGTAATTGAACATTTTTTTAAGTTCATCAAGATTGAAATGGAGTCAAATAATTGCTTGTCCTTTAGGTTTCAATGAACAAGATGTGATAGCTATTAAAATATTTCATTTTACTTCGTCTTACAACCATGACGACCATCAATCATAATCGGAGATCCAATCACCAATAGAAGCTCTGATGTTTGCTTACGAGTATCATAAAAACGGGAAACTTATGCGCATTCCATTTATATATTGAAGTATAATTTTCGTTTAAAGCGATTGAAGCAAAGTTTTTATCTCTGCAAAATTGTCCTACTCCTAAGATTGTTTTGATTTTTCATTAAATTAATTCTATAATTCAAAATAATTTAATGAAAAACAAAAGTTGAAAAAAATAAAAAGCTTGAACTTGCTTCCCACAGATACCTTATTACCACGTATTTTTACGACTCGAATAAAGTGTGATTTGTATGAAATTAAAAATTCATAATGGAAAATAGTAAGAAATATTATTGATTCTAAAGTGTTCCTTCCGATCTAGAAAGTATTAACAGTGTGAACCGTATTTATTCAATAAATTGATTGCATTTTTTCGAAATTTTACAGAAATAACTAACTCGATCGCTTTTTAATTCATAACTTTTAGTTCTAAATTATCGAAAACATAGTACCATTTCATTTTTTTTTTCTTTTAAAGGAAAATGGAAATTAAGTTCACAAAAAATCCCAATAAATCAAACTTGAAAAGAACCATCATAAAATAGCTTTGTTAATTCTTGAAAAGTTAAGAATTAAGGAAGCTATTTTATCGACTTTTCATCTTTTTCTTTCATACCATATTTATGCGACGTGCTTTGCTATATTTCTCTTTTTAAAAAAATCAAAGATTTTTGATTGAGAAGAATACGATATAAAAGTCGCTCTATTCTCTTCTGTTAGAAACGTCGGAATCCTCATTATTCATCTTCCTTATCGCCAAATATCTTTGCTTCTTTTACCGAGGAAGATCAAGTATTCATGGGATGATCAATCTGCAAATTCAATAAACAATTCACTTACACAGTTGGCGAAACAAGCCGTTTCAATTATTCCGGCAAATACTTTGATTTTTAGAAATTATCAATGTTGCAATATGATTAATTTGCTTCATCAGTAAAACTATAATGAAAATAGTTTAGAAGTATCAGAACAAGACTGCAAAGTCTCCGAACTAAAATATACGTTCTAATGAATGCGTTGCACGCATGCATGAAAGAAATTGCATGTAAAATTGCAAAATCTTCAGCAATATTAATTGATTTACATTATATTCCTTTCGAAAATTAATTTTTTTTTATATTAGGAATTTTGGATGCTAATAAATATATTCACAGGAAGTCAAGCTTGCTGTCAAAAACTCATGAATTTTTGAAAGAAATAAATCTTTTTGAGAAAAAATTATCTAAATCAATGTTCGAAATACCTGTTCAGATTATTTCATTTGAATTACTTTTTTCATTGAATTTTCTAACGTCTTTTTTGTTTTGTGAAATGCTTGCACGGAGAAATCTCTGGGGAATTCAAGTTAGAATATTTGAAAAAAAATGATAAAGGACTAAGGCAAAACGACAACACTGCTTATCAATGAGCCATTAATTAGCTTACAATGAAGCTTAGAAACTTGTCCTGCCTGTCTTTAAAATTTTTAATCCTTCTGGATTGAAATTTGTTCATTTTTAAAAAATTTTTCCCGTCTTTTTCTTGTCTTTACGTTTTACTATTAATGTATTTTGAATGAATTAAAATGAAGTACTACCAATAATTTAGCCAGCGGGAAAAGATGATATTATTATCAGTTTTTTTCGAAGGACTGATAGCCAGCCATTCATGAAGCGTACTATGTTATATACGCTATTACCGGAAAATGAATTTATCGCAAAGGATACTAATCGATATTTTTATCCATACACATATATTGATTAAATGGTAAATTATTAATAGTTGAGTTTTTCAGTCCAGAATTTTCAGTAAAATATCAAACTTGCTTTAACGAATCCGAATTTATCTTAAGTATATGTTTCAGAAAATTCCAGCCTCAGTTTTTCTACTTTCCAACATGTGTTGATGGATACTTCCAAACAAAAACAATTGATTCAATTCCTAGTCGATTAATCCAAAACAGTTAATTATAGATTCGATATTCATGAGCAAACAAATCGGAATAATTTAATATATAATTCTTTTTTATGTTAACAATTATGCTTCACGAATTGTTGGGAAAAATGAACTCTGAATAAATTTGAAATTTTTATGAATTCGGTATCGATCAGTCGAGCCGCAATATTGATTAATTTCTGATGAATAAATTAAAATCGACATGATTACTTCAAATCATCTCCAAGTTGTTCGCAAATCACTAGCAGTTGTTGTATTCTTTCCGCATATCATCACGACTTCTTACAAACCGTATACTGTTTTTAGGCTTTTCTGATTATATATTTTGATATTTCAATCGATTACTGTGGTTTAATTATCCAAGTTTGAGAAGGATTCATCCAAAACGTGATAAAGAGAAATCACGTCATCCAACAAAAAATGCACTGTACAATAGTTCGAGATGCGCCACCCGCACGGACTGTGAGCTTCAATGGAGTAAGTGCTGAGAACGAAGGGGCACGAGCACGTGTGTCCCTCAGTGCGGAAGACCTTGCACTACTGGATTAAATTCAACGTCGCGAATGAGCCAATTCTTCCACTGGAGTGTGAACAAGGAAAATTAGTGTATCGGAATTAATGGGATGTGGCGATAAAAACGCTGATAAGAAGAAACGAAAAAAAGATCGAAGCAGCTCGGTAGTCACTGCTGAATGCAATGATGACTATCACAGTGATGCACCGTCAATGATTAATGCATCAAATCATGGAATATCGATCGATCCCGCCACTCTTGATGTTGCAAGATGGAAGGTTCCTCCACTACCGCCAGGACTTGTCTCAATAACTCACGAGGCGGATCGTCGTCCATATCTATCAGCTCTTCTTTCTACATGCATATTTGAAAAGGCGATGAAAGCAGCTGCTGTCGTGAAATTTGAGCTTGATTGAATTGGGTTGTGTTGAGTTGCTCGGGCACCAAAAACTTGTGGTTGAATTTGAGCTTGATTGAGTTGAGTCGTTTGGGTTTAGCACGAACCGACGTAATATTTTACTCAAAAAAAGAATCCCTGTACAGCAATGGAACCCAGAGAAAAACCCGCCGCATATCACCACAACAATGGTCTCATTTACTCGGAGTTTTTACTAAGGACTAAGGAGGGAGATTTGATCTATCAGTAGATACAACGGGATATGACGCATGAGAATATGGCACTATAACACAGCCATGATTGTAACGGCCCATTCTTGTCACTAAGCAAAGATAGTGTGAGAGCATGCGGATCATACACATTATAGTCCACCGGAAATATTACAGCAATAACATAAATCTCTTGTATCGAATAGCGCGCCGAAAGGAGAACAAGAAAATACCTTTAGTTTCTCATGTTGCCCTAATCTTCACAAAATATAAAGATTGGAAATAAGCATTTGTATTTAAAATGCACTCTCGAGAGTTTTCTCGACATTCCCGAGAGGAGGAGACGATTAACAAACTAATATTACAAAATGCAGTTATAACAATACTGATTAATCTGCACTGTTTCATAATTATCTCTAGTTTTTCTATCGATTCATTGGGTTAGGTGATCTAGATCACTGTAAACTGGTTGCATTGATATTTATTTTCTCATCTTGCTTCTTGTTCTTGAAGCAATAGATCCTTCTGATTCTGTTCGTTGTAGTGATTGTTCTTAAATTGATGATTGACGATCTGCGTTCCCATTTCGTCAACTTCAAGTGAGTATAACACGTTCACTGGTCGGTTAAGCGTTCTCCCATGCGCTGTTTCAATAATGACGTTTCCAACTTTTCCGTTCTTTCCTCTGTTAATTTCCTTTATCCTAGCTAACTTCATATCCCACGAGGAGTTTCTGGTTCGTTAACTAATACAATTTCACTTTCTTGAGGTTCTCTTTGTTCTACAATCTTTGGGGAAACGTGTTCAATTTGTGTCCTTTCTTTCAAGGTAGTTAAGTATTCTGTTTTCCATATGTCCCAAAAATTTGTATGTGATCAATATCTGACTAAATTTTCTTGATTACTCACTCTGTGATAAATGCATTCTTCTTCATCATCACAAAAAATCTGGTTTACTAAAGAGGCATTTGGTGAATAAAATCTATTGGGCGTATGATCACATAATCTTCAAAACCTTCTTCTGATACAAATATATTTTCCCTCTTCCTTAATTGTTGTCATATCATGAGTATCATTCTGGCTAAAACGTGATGCCACTCAAGCTCGAGTTTCAATAGGTTAGCATATTTTTTATTTTGATATAAATACTTCCGAAATAAAATTGTTAGCAAAATTTTCCCTTCGAAAGTTTGTAATTTCGTAGCGCACATAGGTTTTTGTGAGAAATGAAATCTCAAATCTTCTTTTAATACAGTCATAGAAAACTCATAGAGAGATAATCTGCTTGATAGAAAAGACGAAATAATTTCAACTGTGGATGCGGTATCCAGTTACAGACATACTTGACTACGTTCAGCCCATTTTTGTAGTATTTTGTAGTTGTCTGCGAGGAATTTATGAATATATGATATGTGAATATGGAGAATTGAAGAAAATTCAAGGCATTCCTAAAATTAAAAATTAAAATTACTCGAAGATAGCATTATTTATCCGCTTAATATTTTTGATTCATGTACTTAATCATTCAAAATTAATTGCTATTGCTAAATTTATTATGTGAGAAAATAAAATTATATTGCTAAATCAAAGTGCTGTGAAATAAAGAAAATCATTCTCGTCTCATTCGAGAAGTATTTGCAGGTGTTACAACGGTATTAACAATGACAACATTGATGACCACAACAAATGCCTCATTACCAAAAGTGTTATAATCATTTAGAGAAGTGTTTGAAACTTCTTTAAACAAGCGTTGTATTTAAGGTTGAATTCTTTCCTGGTATTAAAGAGAACGATTGGGTTTCTGCACCATCCTTCATACAATTATCTGACATTGAAGGTTCTCGACGGGTGTAATGAATATATCCCTTTTACCAGAAAAAGAAAATATTTCTTCAAGGATTAAGAAACAAGGACTTCACTTAGGTATCATACATCAAAAGTCTCGGTGTCTTTCTTGGGGCTTGTTACTTCATTGGTAAGTTTTCGCAATAATGCCTCATTCCGTGGAATAGAAGTCTTAAAACATTTCATTTCATTTATTTTAAATTTATTTTTTTTCAATGCTATTATTTCTATCATTTTTCACTTATTTTATGCTTCTTCAATTGCTGAAATATCAGAAATCAAAAAACGAATTGATAAATCGATTCTTTAATCCTCGCTCTCTTGAAAGTAGCAGCGCGATTTATAAGTTTTTTGCAGTTTTCGCATCACTTCTAGAATATGCAACAATAGGTATCTAATGGAACGATATTGAAACTCTTTGGCCGACAGATGCTTTTATAAATTAGCTAAACAAAGGAATCGAATAATTAAACACAGAAGTTGTACTTTCAAAATTGAGGTTGTTAATTTTTAAAGCGCAACATCAAACTTTGATTTTTTTGTTTGGAATGAATTCTTGAGCATTTGCAAAGGTTGCTCTATTCTCTTTTATTTTGATATATTTGAATGGCTTTACGATTTAATATCTTATGAAAGAAAAAGAAAAATTTCTTGGAATTTCTTTGTAGTCTGAAAATGATGGAGACACCATTATTGGAACGAAGGTCAAAGAATCAATTCAGCTTAAGACCAGCTACGACTAAAACATGTGCCAATGAATATTTACACAATTATATGAGGATACGATCATCACAGGTTCATAATTTAGTGAAATAGTTTGAACAAAGAAATGAATGTAAGTTGATTATAGACGAATAAATAGGAAATAAAGATGAATATCAATTCAAAAGTTAGATATAAGTGATAATTTTGTATAGATTAGAAGAAAACGTTGATTGGCATAATTATGATAGATAACTAGCTCTGTATATGATTCAGATCGTTTTTCAATCAGTTCGCGCTTTATAAAGGAATTAAAACTCGAATTTCAGATTGATCTGATGTCGAGAATTCCATTTTTCCATTGTTTTTCATATTGTTTATTGGATGTTCTATTTGTATTTTTGATATTATATATTCTATCGAATGTAATGTAATTCATCAAAATTGAAATATTAGAAACAAATCTACATTACTTTATCAACCGAAAAGTCAAAGTTAAGCAAAACCATTAAAAAAATTGATATAACGATGACATGTTTAACATGTGTAAGCCTTCCTTATTATCAATGACATCAATTCAAACTTTGGGTCAGCTTTATCCTATCTATGCATATTATTTTAAATTGACATCATGACGTATCTCTTTCTGTCTCTTTCCCCTTTCTTTCTCTCTCTGTCGTATCCGTCAAACAAGGAAGTGGAACTGAAATTTTTTGACCATCACTGCTGTGAACCGTATCCATCTGGCGAGACAAATAAGAACTTTAGGGGAAAACGGTTAACAGTGAGCGTGTAACGAAGTATGCGATGTTTTTACAGGAAGGTAATCAACGACAAGTAAGTTTGATTCCTTTATTGGGCTTTTGATAATTACTGCGATGAGTCACTTGAAAGTACACACCTGATCAAGAGGTACATTATTAAATTAGCTAATTGAACGTTATAGGAGTACTACCAATTTACTTAACTTTGGGAAATGAGATACGATTGAATATGAGATTAAGTAGAAAAGTTTACGACTTCAAACTGTATCTGAAGTTAAATGAGTAACATTCATGCACAATAAAAAAAATCCACGAAATAAAGAAAAAGGACAAACAAGGAAAACCCCCTTGTCCCCCCAAAAAAATAAATAAAACCAAAAACAAAGTTATCAAAACAAAAAAACTAAGAACCAACTTATAAACAAACCATTAATTAATGTGTCGTTTATTCGGAGGACGAAACAGTGCGGTAATATATGTATTTTCTTTGTCATTGTTTATAGCACATTTGAAATATTTTGTTCTGGAATTTCAAGAAAAATTGAAGTATATGTATGTCTCTTATTCTGATTTCTTTTGAGTTTATTAAAATTATAATATTTGAAAAAAAAGCTCATAATTCTCCATTAGTTTTCATTAATCATAAAGTTTTTAAGTTTAAGCCATTGCTTATAATTAAATGAACGGATTAGTGATCCCTTAACAAAAATCATAGCTATTTTTAATTTGTATATAACTGTTCTTAAGCGAAATGAATATATTATCTAAAAGTTTTAATTTGTCTAGTTTTGTCAAAGCAGACGTAAACATTTACAAATACTATTCCATTGTAAGATTAAATTCTAATAAATTACTGTCTATGAATACACTTAACTTTTCATTCCTTCGAATTTCGCATGAAATTTGAACATACTTTACTAAAAATTTCTATTGCACTGTAACTGATTTACTGAAAGTAACCAATGTCCTCTGAATGATTTGTAAAGTTTTCGAAAATGATTCAGAACATTTATGATGAGTTCAACATGGTTTCGATTTCAAATATGTCAATCCGTATAAAAAAGACATGTATTAAAAAGTCCGCTGTTTTGGAAACCTCGAACCTTAATGTTAAATTCATTATTTTCTAAATAATTTAATGTAAATTGCAGGCGAACCAAACTTGGAGGAATTTTCTAGAAGTAGAAATCCTCCATATGCTTGAAACGATTTCTTCAAATAAACTAACGTTATAAATCTGTCTAGTAAAATCGCTTGTACAATATCAGTTTTTCTGGTGTTTAAAAATGCATTAAATTATTCGGATAATACTATTGCTGAGAATTACTGATGCGAAGAATATTTAAGAATTCTCGAAAAATGTTTGAAACAATGGTCCTCGTCACTCCATCTGTTGCTGGACTTCATTTTAACAATTTAATTTTAATTGATTCAACTTTCATATCTTATAGTAATTGGAATATCAGGCAGAAAGTTGAAATTAGCTTCATTATTCCTTCATCGATATTCTATGAAGTTTCTTATTTCTATAGATTCCACAAGTTTTTGACGAAATTCCCATGTTCATCAAACGTTGCAGTCTGACAATTATTGAAAAGAATCTAAAGAAACGGTTAACTGGCATTTTAAAATTACTCCCACTGCTTGTTTGTTCATACGAATCGAATATCATTTAATTTAATCAAAGAGGATTTCCGGATTTTTGCTTCTTCCAGGAATTTATTTACAAAAGTCGAATTCTTCCAAAAATACTTTTTCCGGTCTTTTCTTGATTATCTATTATTTGAAAGAAATGTTTTTTTAGCAGCTCATTACTATTCATAACATTTGTATGAGTCTTAAAAAACTAAATTTCGCAAAACAATATATTTGAATAGTGGAGCAAACGCTTTATTCCAATAAGTTTGATCGATCACTTCTTATCAATATTACTTAAAGGTTTATATCCTATTCCCTTTATCAGTTGACAAGATGACACTGCCAATTCCCAACCTAAGGCTCCGATTCTTCGTTTCTCTTTTAATGAAATTGGATGTACCGCCAAATTTCAATATTCATGTAAAAATGATGCCCTGGCCTTTTCCACTACTCGGTGTCACCTTTTCTTTCTCGTTATTTGAGCTAATCATTAAATTTATGTTTGGAATGACTCGTGTGAGACGATTTTATGCCCAATCAACTTTGATTTAAATTTAGATTTTGGAAGAATGTCACAGCGTCAACAGTGTGTCTCATCTCATCAGTGTCTTTATAAAAAGAAAAGTGTAGATTGGAAAAGTGAATTACGAAAGGTTTGGAAGTAATACTTGTGTATTAGTTAACAAATTACATGTTCTGCCAATAGTGATCATTTTTGACTGTTCAGAAAAAAATATCCACTTCCAAATTTTTGATTACTTATGATAATACCATAATTACTATTTTGCTGTTATTTTCTACTTACTAGCTATTGGTATTATTGTTTCTTATATGTCTACTTGCATTTAGATTTTTTAGAACTTTATTCGACGATTGAGAGATGAACGACAAAAAATTTCTAGCCGTGCATGCTATGGATTTGAACACTGTGGAACTGATTCTCTCATTAAAAGCATAATGCAGAATGAAATTGATACTTTACGGTTGTCAGAACACATCACTGATAATGAACTGAATGAAGCTATTGAAGAATTCGAACGATTTCGAGATGAAATTAATCAACAAGGTTTCTTATTTGTCTCAGTATTGAGTCTTTTTACAAGTCTGTTCCAGAAATCGTCTTTTTTCAAAATACTGTTTTTGTTTATGACGACACATTTATTGTCACATCAAAATTTCGGAAATTTGCACATTTCAATAGCATTTTCAGAAATAGAAAGCATGTTAGCTTATGAAGAAGAACGGCTGGAAGATTTGGCAAGTGGGTATAACTCGGTTTTATGTCCAAGATGTCAGGTATAGTTTGGTATTTTGAGTGGATCATTTGTCTTCTATCCTTTGTAGTCTTTGCTTCTGTGACAAACAAATGTTTCTTTAGGTTAGTCTTTTTTTAGTTTGTGAAGTAAACTGCTGTTACTTATTTTGTGAGAACTCCCCTCTTTCATTTTTCCAGAATCCCAAGATAGATATTGCATGTGTTAAATTGTAAAACTAAATGTTTTCTCAAATTAAATGTGTTTATAGAGATTCCTTTATATCACAAAGTGTCGTCTTCGATTTCATAAAGTCTTATATTTCAGTTTGCCAATCTAAATTTTCCTGATGATCATTCACTGAAATGTGAACATTGTGGATTAGAGCTGCGTTTGATGCAACCATTGCCATCTCCTCTCGAATTAATATCTCATTTTACGAAGATTTTCACTTTTCACGCCAACCGCGAGTGTTCGGAAAATCCTAGCTTAGTACTCCAAGATATCGATAAATTATTCCTTCGTTGTAATCGATGTGCATTTTATTTTGAAGTATTTTAATTCCAGGCGTTCGTTCTTTTCAAAAGTCTCACATAGCGGTTTTCGCATTCAAACATCTTTCAAAAATCTGCTTACCCGTTCTTATGTGTCATTTCATATCTTTTGCTGTTTTCAGCATTGTTGGGAATATTGTTGCTGCTTTTTTTTTGTTAATATTATATTTATATTTGTATATTATATTTATATTTATTTGTCATTTTTTTGTGTTAAAAATTATTTCAGTAAATATCAGTAGTTGTTTTACTCAGCTAAATCAGTTTGCTCTTTTTTGTCAATTGCTAAAAATGTAATTTAAAACACAACAATAAAATTTTTTGTCCAAATTCAGGACACTTCGTTAAACTGTAATTAAGCAATTCTATGTTTTTAGATAGCTCTCGAAATGACGAAATGACAAATTTGTTATATTCAAACATGATGTCCAGTGATGAGTTAAAATTAGAAAAACAGGTTCATGACAGATTCAAATTATATGGCCTACCGGACGTTGCAATTGATTTTCCAGCATAAGCTTCCGTACAGATTCATTCAGCTGTGCATCGTTTTCCAACTAATTGTCACGGGATCAACTAGTTGCGTTTTGTAGTTGCTCATAATGAATTTAGAGTAGGAGAAGTTTAGTGCTTTATGAAACAGCTGCCGAATTGATTTGTGCTGACATTGAACAGATAAGGATATCACTATCACATAGTGTGCGAACATCAAAGGGACAGGACCGCTTGCAGTGGCATTATTCGAGAAAGCAAAATCTTTCCGCACATTTCTTTTCGTTTTCTACATCTCTTTAATTGATATTTCTTTCGTTGAAGTCAATCTATCGTAAATAATATCTGCCAAAGCAAAATAGATTTCAAATTCTACCAGAACAGACATTCATTTTGTCTTATCAATGCTACCAAACTGGAAAGTTAGATTTGCTTGGAGTAATATTTCATTTTACAAAATTTAAGCCGTATGAATAATCGTGGATAATTTGGGTGATCGTCTAATTAGTCCAATTAGTATACCATGGTCCTGTCCCTTTGATGTTCGCACACTATGTGATGGTGTCTCCATCTATGAAATATACCTATGACAAAAGAATTTGGATGAAGTATTAGAATATAGTTTATCTGGTGTGGTTAGGTCAGGTCAGGTCAGCAGAAAGTGAAGGATTAGAAATAATTCCATTAGCTGACATGTTACACAAAATTTGTTGCATCCCCGCATCTCCAACACGTTTCTTCAAAACATACCTTCCTCAATTTTTTCTTAGTCATTTCAAATGATAATTAAAAAAATTAAATTTTAATTAAAATAGCAGTACGTAGCAATGAGAAAAAAATGGGTACTTCTTGAGATTGCTAACAGAAGTAATGTATATACAACACTGAAGACAAATTATAGATTAATTCTAAAGTGTTTGGCAATTCGCGAAATTTTCAAATTTTTATATTTCATCCTGAATATATAAAATTGAGCAAGGAAACTAATTTATCAGTGATATTGCATTACATCAATCAATCATTTCACAAATGCCAATTTGTTAAAACAGTTGTTGCTCAATCTCTAATAAGAAATGTCCTCTTCAAATGAAAACTTGAAAAATTAAATTTCAAGATCTGAAACCATTCTTTAACGTTATTGAGCAGGAAATACGATAATTGTTTACTAATTATTGGATTAAGCCCGTTTCACTGGATCAATCCATATTGTTTACTGTCTGTTAGTTCAATCCAATTCTTCTTCTTTTCTCGCTTAAAGTGTTAGCTTCCATTTACGGACGTGTGAAGACTACAAATGGCAGACGATCAAAGTTTTCAGCTTTGGTCTATCTTGATCCCTTTCACCTCATTAATTGATTATACCAGTGGATAAGAAAAGCCAGATGTGTCAAAACAATACTCAAAACATCATATCAATCTTAAAATCTAAATTTTTCCATAATTTTTCAATATTGATTACATCAGTCTTTTTCTCGAATATTGAAATTAAATATAAAAATTAAGACAAACAAATTCAAATCCTTGTTTTCGAGTGCCTTACTTTGTGTAAAATTTTTGATTCGAGACTGAAAGACAAATTTCTTGCTGCAACTATAGTTTATAGCTCTCTGATATCTGATATTCCTGATGCTGATGATAAGAAAGAGATTTTGTCAGTGTAGAAATTATAATTTGTAGTGTAAATTTTTCATTCGACAAGTTTGAAGTAGTGAGAAATAGTACGATAATGGAGAAGATTGGCATAGTCCCCAATGATTTTCATTGAATGGAATCCCTCCCCGATTCTGCCATAGTCCAACCCATCATATTCAACAACTGCATTAGAAATTACTTGAGAACTGTCAGCGATAACTCCTTCTGGTCCGCTTCTGATACTATGTCACCAACGCCAGATACTTTTCCTACCAATGGTACCAATGGTATTACCAATAGTTTCAATACGAACAACATTCCAATTGCTACCACTGTCACTTTTTACAAACATCAAAATTGGTTAACTGATAAAAAGCAATATATTATACGCGCAATACTAACTGCTGCTTTATTACTCATTATTCTTGGCATATTTATGATTTTTGGACGTCATAAGGAAAATCTACCGGCAAGATTATCAGAACGGGAAAACACCCAAAATGGAAGTAATAAGTATTCCAGTATTTCTCCGTTACAACAAAGCGGGCATAGCGAACAAACATCAGATAAGACAAGCTTTGATGTATTTTTTATTGCAAATAATTTTTCCTTTCTAGTTTTTCTATTTCGAAATCTCGAAGAATTCTATAATTTTAAATTTCTAATTTAATAAACTATTCATTCATCCTAACAATCTTCTTTTCTTCATTTATTGGATTTTACACTACAAAATGAAAATTTTTTCTCCAGAATTCTCACTTTACATCTATTCCAACTACTGCTATTAGTCAAAGTTTCGATGCATCACAATGTGTGACGCCGATAGAAAGCAAGAAATGCGTTCAAATTCAGCGCAAAAATTTTCAAAAGTATGCAAATCTCGAAATCCGAAAGCTTTCTTTATCGACTAGTTTAATTTGTCTTCTAAGCTTTTAATCATATCTTATTTCTTTGGCCCAACACCACTTTTGCTTAATCCTCGTAAATGCTTTGATTCAATATAAATTTTCAATTTTTTATTTTTAAAAAAACTAATGATTACAAGAAATGGGAGGACAAATACCATGCAAAATTTTTTGGTAAACTGAAAACTCCAATTTATTTAATGACATCTTGTGATGATTAATTGTCCATCAATGTATACAATCAAAGAATAACTGAAGCATTTTCCGTGGAAATAAATTGCACGCCTAATGAAGATGTTGAGAGAGTTATGTATGCATTTCTGTTGAAAAGCTAATTAATCAAATGGATCAGGTTTCAGGAAGCATTATTCAATTAAATTTATGAAATAATTTATATTCTCTTCTTTTAGATAGCCAAACAAATATTGATCGTTTTGAACAACCGTAGACTTGAATTATCGTCACTTTAACCTTTTTTTTTAAAAAAAGTTACCAATAGAGAAATGATGGGAGTACATTTATAATTTATTTCACTGATATGCTTAAAATTTTATCGAAGTTGCAGTGACTTCAGAGTCAGAATAAGTTCTTCGTAATTCGGAGAAGCAAAACTTAAGGGCAAATATCAATATCATTTGTGATTACTAAATTTAGCACATAATTATTGAAAGTTTCGAGAAAATATGATTGTCGATTAGAACTCAGTTTATTGCACGCTTAATTATAACAATAGCTTGTCTCGATAAATTTACCAAAATTTTCTTTCAGTGATGGGAAAATACCATCGGAAGATTTTGTAGCTCATCTAGGACATTTTATGGGATGGCGTCCGAAGCATTACGAGCTTAATATAACTATTAATCGAGATGCACGAACATCTTTTGCAGGAAATATTAACATTTATGTAAGTTCTATTGTTCAAATTCAATCATTAAACTACATGAATTAAAAATTGGAATAACCGCAAATTCAAGAACTAAAGCGAGCCGTAACATTCGTGATGGAATTTCTATTCTCGTTTAGAAAGTGATTTTTTGATAATTTGGAGTGAACGGAAAAGTATTTTTGAATAGTGAATCCAATGATTAGACGATTAATCGGAATTGATAATAAGGAATATTTAATTTATACTCAGAAATTCGGTGAATTACCTCTAAATTATATGATATGACCATTAAAATGATTCTGTGAAGCATTTATTTCAATGGAAAAATGAATTGAAATCTTTGAATCTCAATCATTTAAAATTCGTTGGAAATGTTACAGATTATAGCTGTGGAACCGACTTCATTAATATCACTGCATGCTGGTCGATCCATCTCTGATATCAGCGTATCGCAAATAACAGCATATAATTGTCAGACAGGTTACATGAACTTGAAAACTACTTTATTTGAAAAAGATTTCTTATTAGCAAAATCACATCTCAAACTCTGCTTAATTAAATTTTAAAACTTTAGGAGAGCTTTCTTGTGTCGCATCAATAGTTTATCATCAAAAAGATGAAGTATTATCAGTGGAATTCTCTGAATCTATTAGTGCTGGACATACTGTTGTTCTTCAAATTAAAAATTTTTCTAGTTCACAAGCTTCCGCTGGTCTAATTGTTAAAAAACCGCAAAAATGGCAACCTAAACGGTGAATTGATCTCTGTTTAATAAATGCAACTTAAACTTTGTGAGGTTTTGTAAAATGAAATGAACTCTAAATACAAATATTCGAATTGAAGCTTAAACATCTGAATTTCGAGTATTTCAATGTTATGATTAATAACTCTAGCAAATTGCTGATTTTCAAGGATTTTGAAAAAAAAGTTAAAATATTTGAAGGCCATGGACAGTAACCACACTCTTCCAACTTCGTAATGCTCGTTCAGTTTTCCCGTGTTTCGATTTGCCGATTATGAAAGCAACGATGAAAATGTGTATCAATCATCCGATTAGGACTGAAGCGCGGTATTTGTTTGTATTTTTATCAAAAGATCGAATTTTGATTGGATTTCATTTTCCTGAAACCATACTTGTATGAAACTTCAATATTTTTCCCAAGTTTTCAAATTTTCCAAGATATTAATTTATTTTTCAGATCAAATACAAAAATATTGTCTATTTCAAAAATCAACGATCAGATTGAATCGTGTTTTGAACCAACACCAGCAATGAGTAGTTATTTGTATGCGTTTACCATATTTGACCGGATGAGTTCAATGAAAGAGGCGGAAAAACCAAAGGAATATTTACCTGAAATTGAAGTGTTATATTCGGAAGAAGATAACTTTATCAAACCCGATTGGATCAGCACTGAAGCAATACATGTATACAAATTTTATTTTGTAGTAAATATAAAATGCAGAAATTTTGAATTCGAGTTTTTTTTTTTCAGACTCAAATATTCCATTTACTGATTTGTTTATAAAGATAAGAAGTTTATTTGAAGAAAAGAATTTCCACCTTATTTCAGGCATTAAAAGTAATGTCAAATATTAGTGATTTTCAATATCCATTGAACAAATTGAACTTAATGGCATCATTTTTGCCCATTTATGGACTTGAAAACTTGGGTCTTATTATATTGGATGAACGATTTGTGGCCTATCCGAAGTATCGCTTGGCTCATACAATTCTTGCACATGAAATTGCCCAACAATGGATCGGCAATATTGTTACGGTTAAGAATTGGAAAGAAATATGCTTGCAGGTTAATTTATCTTTCTGTCTTTTTTTCCGGTAAAAAATTTCAATGTTAGATATAAAATTGAAGTTCGAAAATTAAAATTTCACAATCAAAAATTCTTTAAACTGAAAAGTTTAATTCAAATTATGGTATATATATGAGAGGCGAAAATACAAGATAAATTCAAAGCATGACGATATTTTAATTGTTTATTAGTTAGCTTAAGTTATAGAATTCGAATTTCATAATTTTTTCCAAAAAGAAGATAAAGTAGAATGATTTAGTCGGTATTTTGAGCCTTTGTTGCGGATACTGGGCACTTATGTCCATCATCAAGAAATGCAATGCATTGATTATTTATCATTTATTGTTAACTGCTTATTCATTAGTCTCTACTGAGTGTAATATTTACTTCTTTATTTATTTAATAATTTTTTTCATCTTCAGCAAAGTTCAATTTTTAAATAGGAAACACAATTTAATGGACTGGTGTAAGCTGGATTTTGCTAAATGATATTTCTAAATTAGACGTGCAAAAGGATTTTATACCGCTATCTATATGTCTCCGTTTTTCTATCATATCTGTTTTGGTAGATTTATCACAAGTGTAATCAACTTTGCATTGGAAATATAATGTCGCAATTGTAGTTGCTTATCAATTGATCAGTGACAAATGACAGATTGAACAGATGAAGGAGTACAATTGAAGGATGGTCCCGTTATCAATTATAAAAGAATTTGGCAGTGACAGAGCATTGAGTGACTTTTATTTGAATACATTAACAAGATATTCATAAAAAAGAGGAGTTTAATGATAGCAGAGGGATCATTTGTTTGCGTATTTGCTTTTAGATTGTGCCGAATTGATGGGAACAGTTGTTCTGGGTTGATAAATTACTGCAGTAGAGAAGATCTTACTTCCTTGTATATTATGTCAAAAGGTTAATAGGTTAGTGGGGTAACAGAAGCATAGGGAATTAATTTATTCAATTTTGCTAAAAACTACTGGTTTTTTAATAAAATGTTTAATTGATTTATTAATTTTAAACAAATTTGAATGAGTTAACAAACGCAACCAGAATTCATGAAACTTTTCAAAAAATTGATTGATGATAAATTATAATAATTTGTCATTATGATAATTATCATTACATTCCATAAATATAATTAGTCTCATATACAAACCCGTGGATATTTTTTTCAACATTTTAAATTTTGTGATAGGCTTTTCAAATACCTTTTCGAGTACCTTTTGGAAATCACTTTTCTTTCAGTAAGGCATATTAAGAATTTATTTAAATTTTATGAAAAAAATTCAAATTGTATAACGTTCAACTAGTTGTCAAGCACAACTTTATTTTTGGACAGTTCGAAAAATAAATGTTAATTTTGGTGCCAAACAGTTCGTCGATGATTAAATAGAGATAATAGGGGTTAAGGCATTGATGCATGGAGAAAGAAATCAAGAGTTATATTTAATCATATCTAACAATTTTAGTCCAAAAATCCATTTTACAATCTGACATGTAAGGCGAGAGCAAGTTTTTGAAAGTTTGAATACAGTGAATTTGTTGAAATCAAAAATGAAAATTTTGTTTGCTTATCATCAGTATCATCAGGATTTTGTTAAATATCGAGAACATGTTATTCCAAACGATTTCTGGAAAAAATTTTATTTCTTTAAAAAATCAAAATTTCGAAACTGGCACCATTCGTTAGGAATTTTCATATTAGTTCAGAGCAATATTCTTTAAGAAAAGGAAAAAATCTCCATAAATTTTCACGAAAAAGTGCTCATATCTTATCTACATATCTTAGATATCATATTACTCGTAATAACGTGAAGACTTGCAACTGTTTAACACCTGTGTTTGACCTTTCATCCCGATCCACTTATCATACTTTATCTCACTCGGAAACCAAATCACAGATGCGCAGCAGGGGCCCGAGCAAATCCGCACTTCTTTTTCTCTGTAAACAACAGAGAGCAAACAAATGATGAAATAAAATTCAAGTTTAAGTTTATATAAAAATAGAATTGTTATGGTAGAAGTAAATGAAACTACCATAGATGTGATAGAATAAATACATAAAGTAAATTTTTGCTTCCTTCAAATTTTCAATTTGAATTTTTATATTCAAAAAAAACAATAATCTATTTTCACTTTTTTTCACTTATTCAAAGTTCAACTTTATATACTAAAATCAGTTTATTAAACAATACTATCTTGCGTTTCACATGACCGTAGCATATTACAAATTGAATGAAATTTCTAAAACAAAACAAATTCGGCCAGACATGAATTCTAGGAAGGTTTAAGTACCTATTTGGAATGGGTAATCACGAAATCGTTGGATAATTCAAGTGAAGTCGATGAACTGATTAGCGAAAAGCGTCGTGAAGGTATTATGAAAGATAGCACAGTCTCGGCAACTATCATTTCCGACTTTCGTTCACCTGAGGATGTATGCATGAACTTTCTTATTATTTCCTTGTAGTCGTTAGCTTATTTACTTTTTATTTGATGAGTATTACTTGCTATTTGTCCAGCAATCATTTGCTCATTTCCCGGACTGCTTTTTCTTTTATCAAGTTCTTTCAACTTATCCCTCTTAATTTCGAGAATATTTGGCATCAATGGATATGTTTTGCAGATTTCACGATGCTTTGATAAGCCAGCAACATTCTTTGTTATGCTTGAACTTGGGTTTGGACAAGGAGCAGTGGCTAAAGTGGTCAAGTAAGCGTTGACCGCTTATTATTTCACTATTTTTTTAACAATGCCAAAGTTGCATCATAAAGGGTTGAAAAAAACGAAATAGACGTAATGAGAAAAAAAAAGTTGTCGTGAAATGCTTTTGATTTGGCTCACAGACAATTTAATTTGCGGGGCTATTCCGTGATTTATTAGAACAGTTCCTCGCTTTATTTCTTCGTTTTTTCGAGTTGAAAAGCAAGCAGGATAGATTTTATATGGATGAGATGAGTTTACAGCAACAAGGCACGAGTATAGCATCATCCATTGTTAAAAAAATAGTGAAATAATAAAATAAAAAAAACCATTGCAGACTGATTTCACAAAAATGATCGTTCTTTTAAATTCTTAAATTCAAAAACTTCTAATAAGGAGGAAAAAAAATCCTATTTTCGAAATACTTCTACCTGGAATGAACCAAAATTGTCTAAAATTTTGAATTATTTTTGGAAGCTACTCTAGGAGAATTAATTACAGGCTACTTTTGGAACGCTACTCTTACGCCAATGCTGGAATGATGGAATGGCGACAAGTAATAGAAGAAGCTGTTAATGACTATCTTGCTGGTTTGTTCTCGCATTATTCATTGTTTATTTGTATACCTACTCATTAATTTATTAATCTGAAATTGAATTCAGGTAAATTCTTTGAAAAATATTTCACGCAGCCTGGTTTACCGCTTATCCGTGTTTCTTCTACTACAGAGGGATTAAATTTGACGCAAACTATGACAGCTTTGAAACGAACGATAAACGTAAATTTCATTTATTACAGAAGAATTTTGGATATTATCAATGATTTGAAAATAGTGTCAGTAGTGGTGTTCGTATTATCAAAAAGTTTAACCTCTTTCCTTCATTTTTTTCCAAAAGCTGTTTAAAATAGAAATAAATATAATTTTATGAGTTCTGCAGTGATTTTAGTCTTAATTGATTCAAATTTTTATGATCTTGAAATTTCACTGAACGTGACTCAAAAAAATTAACACGCTTAGAGTTTTTCAAAGTGAAATAGTCACTTTTTTATCAGATTTCAGAATCCTTAATAATTTAGACGTCACCGGCTATTATACCATTGGATGTAGCTGTTATTGATGTACCCGACCGGACAGTACTTATTTTGAGGAATGAAACAGAAGTAGTACCATTGAAACATAACGGATTGATGATATTGGATCCAGACAGACGTACGCATACTATAATTGTCTATGAAGTGAGTTAAAATTCATGTTGAAAATTTGATATTTGATTTATGTTCAAATTTTGATATAAAGTTTAAAATAAGACGAATTAGGAATGAATATAAGGAGTGATTTGTAGAGTTCTTTATATTCAGAAATATTTGCTGAATATTGAGCAAGAGGGAAAAACATTTTAGTAGTAATTGTGGAAAATGTGTTTCATTTTAATTTGATAATTTGATAAGATATCCGACTAATTCTAATAAGCTATAAAATTCAACCATTCTCTATTTATAAATTCACCTCTAAAGATAGATGGATGTGATAAATGAATGATATCTAACTTTAGAAATCTTTTATATTGCAGCCGGAGATTTATTTGCGTTTCGTGCAATGTACCGAAGTATCCTCATGTTCAGCATTCTTAAAACCAGAAACGATGAAACGTATTTCGGACGATTTTTGTTGGGCCTTTTTGGGTGATCACTTCAGTATACCTGAAAATATGACCCAAGCACGAATTTGGATGCAATTTATGCAAATTTTATCGGAAAAAAAATATGTACACGGATCCTGTGCGTGCTGTATGAATAAGAATTTGGAAAAATCTGGGTCAATAAGGTGTAATTGGCATTGGAATGATGTTTGCGAGAAACTTACCTTACTCAAACAAATTCAACATCTCACATAATTGCAACATTTTACGACAGCCTTGCACTCCTTAGTAGTTATATTTGATCTTTTTTCCTTGAAATTTAAAAAATTTTCAGTTTTAAATTCAGAATAAAACCTAACAAATAAAAATCAAAAAAATTTTCTTTTGGTATATCAGCATCAAACATTCTAGAACAGAAAAGATCACTTCTAAATGACGGCTACATCTGTATATACGATCAATTTGAAAACAGTGTAGTAAATTATTTCTTCTAATTCCTTTATTTGGCTTTATCTAATATCTATCAGTTGTCCAGCTTCCTTTTCCTGCTTGAATCTTCTAATGAAACGGCTTCAGTACATTCAAGCAACTCAATCATCATCATTTCTGTGCTGTAAAGAGAATGTTCAAGTAGAATTTTATGGAAATCATGTGTATAAAATTCTAGAAATTGATTCGAAAATTTGACAAAGCTTTCCATAAGGAAAGTGCTTATCCATGAAGTTCATTGTGAATGCTTTTCTTTGTATAACGATCTCAAATTAGCATAAATATGCATATCTGATTTTGCATTCTTTTTCTTCACCGATGAAACCACAACAATTTTCAAATATTTTTCGACCTCTAAATTAGCCCAAAGATCTACGTCGTACAAAGACTCATATTGATAAGTTAGCGAATTAATATTAACCAAATATTTTTTTCTGAATTTCAAAGAACGTTCGATTTTAACTCCTGTGTCTCAATTCATATTCAAAATGCAGCCATGATAAGATTAAATAAAACTTTTTCGGGATTATATGTCAGAAGTTATTTTAGAATTCCGAGAAGAAAGACTTTTTGGATTCATGCAGAAAATATACATTTAATTAT
Organism: Cruorifilaria tuberocauda; assembly: GCA_013365365.1. Classification (NCBI taxonomy): domain Eukaryota; kingdom Metazoa; phylum Nematoda; class Chromadorea; order Rhabditida; family Onchocercidae; genus Cruorifilaria; species Cruorifilaria tuberocauda. The sequence continues at coordinate 121,215 of JABVXU010000069.1, forward strand.
GTAAAAATGAAAATGAGGATTTCCTATGACAGTTGTGCTTCAAATGCAAACAGTTACAATGCGTATAAATCTTATCTCGAATTTGATTTACTTAACTTATTTACAATCTCGCCGACAAAAAAGTCTCAAAAAAATTACGAAAGATCCCATTTAAGAAAATCAGAAGTCCTTTTGAAAAAAAATTTAAATGGTAAAAAAACAAACAATATAAAAGTATCATACCAGGGGCCTTTAGAAGAACATAAACAGGAACGATTACAATAAAAATAAATCACTTGACAGTATAGGATTATACGCTGATTTACTACGAAATCGGCAAACAGGAAAATTCAGACTTATCTTCAGCATACCTCTTAATGATTTACTGTTTCAAATATAATTTTTCTTCGAACAGACTCACGGTATTAAGACCCAGTCATTTAAAGGGCTTTGTAGAATAAATCAAGATCTCCAGTACTACCTCAACCGAAGTTTCAGATTCAAATCCTTGAATACAAGAAAATTTTATACACTTAATAAATCTTGAAAAATCGATCTTTCTTGTTCTTAATTCAAGAGATAAATTATCTGTGGTAAAATGTCAACATTTCAACATACAACAACTTTAACAACTAAATAACAGCAGACAAAGAGTAAGCTAAAAATGGAACTATCCCTCAACAGCACCATCCTTCATTACTTTTTTCTGCAATAGCATCACCCGCTTTCAGCAATAACCTTTGCTCTTTCCGGACTCTTTCTTCATTAGTTTGAACATGCATTGGTTTGCTCTGCTGCAACTTATGCACCAATGTCATAAAAATTGATTCAACATGATCCGCTTCCGTATCTGCTAATGCCGACGTCTCAAATAATGCCATATCATTTTGGTCAGCGAACATCTGCAAAAAATTTTGCATGAAAGAAATAAGCAATTTAAAACGACTTTTTGAAAATTTGCTTGCCATTTATAATTAACAATCTTGCTGCTTTCAGATTTCAGTTATTATGCCTCTCTTGCTTAAATTATAAATTTTTATCACCGCACTAAGCGCAACTCCTGTTTGCAATGTGTTAGTCTCTTTCAAAGTATTTTATTTAATTAATGCTTTAATAAACTTATCACTTAAATTTAAAGAAAACGAACCTGAGCGACATCAATTTTGATTCTGTTTTCCACTGTCAAGTCACATTTATTTCCGATAAGTATATGTGGCGTATCATTCGTCGACGAAACCGAATGTCTGCGACACTCATTGATCCAATCATTTAGTGAATGAAACGATGACGGATTACTTACATCATAAACGAATACAACGGCATTCACATTCCGATAATAATGTGATACAATAGACTGCCGATAACGTTCTTGACCAGCTGTATCCCACAACTGAACCTAAAATTGTAAAAGAAATGTTTTTCGCAACACGATTTCAGCATTATTTTTGGCACATCAAAAATGCATAGCTAATAATCTAGTGGAAGGTTTAAATTACTAATCTTCTTTGGAAACTAAATTATGGAACATGTTTGCCTAACCTAATAAATTTATTCTTTTTTGTTAATAAAAAGCTGAGGTTAAAAAAAAGCAAATTTCTTCAACTTATTCAAGCGAATGGATAAGTTCGAAAAAATCTGCTTTTTTTGTAGATATTCGAATTGAATTTCCATTTATTCCTTTTATGTGAAAGCATATTCCCAGCATTCAGTCCCTAAAATACTAAAACTATACAGATGACAGCCAGCGAATAGTTGAAATAAGGAAAAACTGGTGCTTGTTTCAACGACATATGAAAGATTAAGTAAGCTGAAATAACTACTTTCACTTCTCACAATCACTTCATTTTTCAATATAAATCACGTCTTAAATTCATCAAATTTTGGTTTTCTATTGTTTCGTCTATTTTTAATGTAAAAGACAGTCGCTTAATATAGTGAACAGAAATTTAGTATGCACTAATGAAAAGAGTAAAACGAACTCTTATCAGTTCACCGTCGATGGCAACAGAACGTTCTCGAAAATCGACTCCTATTGTTGCTTCCGTTTGAGCCGGAAATCTGCCGTTACAAAAACGAAAACTAAGACAAGTTTTCCCAACTCCAGCATCACCTAATATGATGACCTGGAAAACTAAGATTTAATGGAAATCAGTAATTAAAATCAAAAATCAAAATGACGACGATATTACAAAAACATAAAAAAGAAAAAAAAGCAATAGAACTATCAAAACGAAAACCTGTCACAGTATCTTTAGTCACAGTCAAAAATTCATTACAGTTTACTCAGATTAACGAATTCACTTGCGTGGCATGTTAACTGAATTATTAGGTCTCATAAACGTGAGGAAATATAGAAAAACACCTTAAAAACGCGTTTTGTTCGATATGTTTTTCCAGGTTGGTAGGCATAGCTTGCTCCAGTAGCATATTTTGATGAAACTGTTTGTGTTATCTCCATATTTTTCTCTACAGATGCAAGAGTGGAAGTATTCACAGGTGTTAATTCTGGATAAGATACACGACTGAGACCAACATCAACTGAAAATAAGAAAGGGAATGACTGAAATACAACCTAATCAACATCCTACTCCTTTTTTCTTCACTCACAGCAAATCTAAAGGAAAAAAAATCACATTTTTACTTAATTCTTATTTTTTCAAATATTTGAGTAATTATGATTAAAGATAGTAACTTACTTTCATTTCGTTCTGATTCCTCGGTTGAATTTTGGGCAGAGACACGTAAATTAGATAATGATATTTGTGGCGTCAGTGTCGTAACGACTGTACTAATTTTGGGCGCTGACATAATAATATTTGGCTCTAGTAGTCGCTGTGCCGAAGTTTCCCGTACGTCAGTAATATCACCATGCGCAGACAAATTCATTGCTGTCTTTTCTTAAATATATTACTCGAGGAAAGGAATTAATTTTTAGCAAACACACTGAATAAACCATATTTCCTACGGACGAGCGATCCAATATAGTAAAAATTGCTAAAATGATCTATAAGTTGACCATAATGTAATCACATAAAGTAATCAGGTCCTATACTCTGAATAACTCACAAACCGAAATTTCTTGATCAATAAACTTAACGCCGTTTCGACTTTGTGAGGATTTAGTGTTTTCTGACAAAGTTAGGAAAACTTTACATTGAATAGTCTCGAAAGTCGCTCTCATAGATTCAAATAAATTCTTCAAATCTAAAAAACAAAGTTCTTGAATAAACAGCCAAACTTCCCTCAGAACTGCTAGAGATTTTAGTGTTCCTTCAAACAACGGAAAAACCTCTAACATATTTATAAATATTAATAAATTTAATTTAAAAATCTTAATCTCACGTTCGTAATCACACAGTACTTCAAAACGATTTCCTTTCAGTGTAATTGTAAAAAATCGAAGTTATAGCTCTCGTCATGCTTTGTGCAAAAAGGTATCATGAAAACGGTTATTATACTGCAGCTACGTACACATGAGATCGATGTACAAATAATACTTTATTTTACAGTATACACAATTTTCAGAAGTAAACCTATCAGCAAGTCATAATTATTAAAAATACAGGATATAGTGGCACTGTAAATATATATGTATATGTAATATTCGAATCACTGATATAGAAACTGTAGATGCTAGGAAAAATGAACAACTATCATTGTAATCAGAGGAATTACTAAACTATCAAAACAAAACAACCTACATAATTCGAAGTTTCAATATAAAAAAACTCATGAATTGATGTTTTGAAGATTCCGAATATAGTGATCAATTGAATGAAGTGATATCGTCCACCGGGAACATTGAATATCTACGAGATTTTCGCCGTAAACATCTAAAATAATTATTGAGAGAATGAAGAACTTATGTCTCATAAAAACTTAAAATAGAATTTTCCGCTTACAGCAATGAAAAACAAAAAGCCCTCATCCCAACAAAAAACTGAATCATAATATCTGAGTAGGAGTAAATAAATGCATAATCAAAAGTCATCAATGACGTATCTTGGTGCCAACCTTGGACAGTGTTTGCTTTTCCTGTTGAAACACTCTTGATGGAAAGTGGCTAAACAATTACGACAGATGGCCACATTTTCGAAGAATGGAAAAATAACCTAAATGGAAAAGAGAGTAGAACAAAGACAAAAGAAATACCTGAAAGTCATTATCCTGATATTTTAAATTATGAAAAACTTCTTATATTTGAAAAATGGAACTTGCTTACAGTAGTATCATCACACAATTCGCAAATAAATCCTTTTCCTTTGCAGATCAAACAGTCTTTAGTGATATGTTCTAGATATATTTGAATTATTCCTTCAATATCTGGTAATAATCGACCATAATACAAATCCACGAGGTCTATCAAACTATACATATCCGAATTTTCGACGAAATGTTGACGATGTCTTAAACTCTGCAAAATTCGCTGTTGACGGGCTACCTGCAATGAAGAATTTCACGGTTTCTCACCATAAGTCACCCCAACTCGTTTCATATCAAACAGCAATGAGACTCGTTCCAGCAAGTTTTTATTAAATATTGAATCTCACCTTACAACACATGAAATAACACTTCATCAACAATATATTTTGTCGCAACTTATTTATTTTGGCTAGTTGATCAACGTAATTCACTAGCCCCGGATTCAGCTTTAAAATATTGAAAACTGGTCTTTTTTCGATAATAACAAGTAATTGCTTTGTAGCGCGACAAACCTGAAAATAAAATATCGCTACGGAAATTAAGAATTTTTCTGGTTAAGAAGCAATTTAAAGTAATCGATAAATGCAGCATATCTACCCAAAATAGAACAAAAACCTTATACTTGCTGAAATCCCAGTTGTGTATTATGCGAGCTGGAATAAACCATTCATCGTTCCAATGACAACGAGGACAATAATAATGGCCGTTATAGTCACATAAGCGTGGTTCATTATCAGCTGCACCGTCTTTAATTATGGTATAATAAATAACAAAACTTTAAAATTAGACAAATTAATATACCGAAGTAACAAATTATCTTCCTTACCAAATTGTAAAGAATGGTGACATTCTGCGCATTTGTAGTTTTGTAAATCAAGTCCATGTTCCTCACAAATTTGCGTCCTTGGCCTACAATTTCACGCAAAAATTGGTATTGTTAATAACTCAAATAAAACGTATATCGCACGTAATGCAGTCCGAGCAAAAACTCTTCATGAATACAATATATAGTCACTTGTATTACAAAACTGTGGCTTAGAGTTCCTAATTGGGCACTTATAATTAACATGCCTGAAGAGAGTGTCATTCGCTTTGCTGCCAGCACAATAACGCAGGACGTGCTGTACGCACTTATCATGTGATCGTAAACCACAATCTGCAAAGCTTATTATTTTATAAATGTAAAATGGAAATGGAGTGGATAATTTAGTTTATTGAAATATGTAACAAAATCTCGATAACATTATTTGAAGGGCTCACATACATAAACTGCCCTAGATAAAAATATAGATAAGAGAACTAAATAAATCTACTTCGTATATTTTCATCAAATCACAGTTTAATGGACTACTGTTCATTTCCTTTCAAATATTCGTAACAAAACCTTCCATAAAGAGCTTACTGTTACATCGCCGGTAACGCTGTATTAAACGCCAAATTGTAGATAAGCAAACTTCACAATACGGATTTCTACCAGTAGCTGATTGCAAGGAAAACTGATGACCCATTACGGTTATAGCACGGAAAGCTCGAATTTTTCTCATTGGATCAGATAACTCTTCCTATAAAACAAACATATTTTTTTTATCAGATTAGCTTTATTGAACCTGATGTATCTGATATGAAGTTTCGTTTTTTGGAAAAACGCTACATAAATGTATATTTGTCTCATTCCGTTAAGTACGGTTTCAATAATCTAAGGAAGTATACTACCTTTAGGGCATCAAGTTCAAGCTGACACTGCACAAGTTTTTCCATGAGTTGAACCCGTTCAATACTTCTCTCATTATCCTAAAAGACAATGTTATTAAATTGTTTTATTTTGATGCAGTGACATTTGGATCATCTATCGAATTATCCGAAAAAATCAGTGGGTAGGTTCATGTTAAAATCTTACACTGATTTTCCGCAAAAGTTTCTTGCAATGAGTGACAGCTAATTCTAGTTCTGCATAACGTGCTATTTCATTCTTTTTTCCCTTATTAACAACGATGATTTCATCGATTTCTCCGTTTATTAAATTATTGATTTCAATGTCAGCACTAAAATTATTTGCATCATTAACAACTTACAAATGAGGAGGCAAAAGTTTCCGTTCAGTCTCAACTCATGAAGCGGTTTTTTTTTAAAGTTAATCTTAGTCAACTTCATTAATTTCAATAAACTTAAGAGTATTCCGGTTTTTCCTTAAGATTTTTCACCTTTTACATTATAAAGCAATGAAAACTCCATTTTTATAACAAAATTAAAATCACTTGTTTTTTCCCGATCCGACGTTTTTATTCGCAGTGGCATCCGGTATGCTATTTATGTTTACATCAAAAATTGGTCCATCATTTTCGTTCCTTTCAGTATAAGTTAAACCCGCCATTTGGGCCATCTTAGACCTGGAAATTATGAGTTTAAAACCTAAAGATGAAACTTAGTATATGTTCTAATTTCTAAAATTATACACAAATATCAGCAAAAAATTTCAGACTTTATGAAATCAAATTTCTTCCACTTCGCAGCAACAATAGAATAAGATTTGTGAATTAAAAAAATTCATACAGCTTTATAATGGCACAGACAAATAGCGGAAGAAACGGTAAACGGCATGCTTTCACTCAATCATAATAATATTCAGCGACTAGCACTGGAATTTAATTACTTTAGAGAGATTGGAGGGAAATAAAATCTAAGATATAGAATTTCCATGTGATGTGAAAACCGATAATTACATCCATCTCTGCAAACAGCGCGAAGTACGGTACCAGTTACTTCCCAGACGTACGATGTTAGGGAGCTAACTTCAACGGACCACCACACATAGGCTGCAATAAATCGTTGTAGAGGCAACATTCTGCCAGTTAGTTTTTCGTTTGCAGGATTTCTCTTACAAATATGTTGGTTTTATTAACGGTTGCACAGATATACCTCTTGTATTCCATTTCATGGGATCTTTTTGCACTATCAATGATACTTCTGAAGCTGTTCTTTTATTATATGATTCGTCTCGTATCTTTGCTGCTAACTCTGTATGACATGTCCTTCATTCGGTCTTGTATTCACGCGATCTTTCTTATGCCGTTCCTATATTCAGGTAATCTTTCTCAAGATTCTTTTCAAAGTAAGCTGTCTTATTGCTTTTGCTCACTTGTTTCATTCCGACAACCAATTTATTAGCCGATACTTCCTTACTCGTCAATACACAATGTATCCGTTCCACTTCAGAAGCAATACTGCTGAGTAAACGTAGAACATAGAGCTGCTTATATTTAACATGTATGTCCATGACGTGATACCGCCACATGCATCTTGTCGCGATTGTCCGGATAAATAAATAGGGCGGGGGAATGCGAGTAGGATGAAGGAGTTTTACGCTGCAATTCGTTAATGAGTTCTACCACGAATAGAGTGTGTCGGGACTTCTGATCGTTCATATTTCGTTTTCTGTGTAGCGAGATCTACGCGTCTTATAAGTTGTTCACGTTCTCAGTCGTTGACCTTCATTTCACGGCAAGATAAATTTGAACTTGATTTAGGTTCGTCATCTATTTAATTCTTACTTATTCACTTATTTACTGCTTGTCTTATCTGCATTCGTATTTGCTCGCTAATATATTATTGGATGGAAATCTATGCTGTAGAAAACATGAACTGCATTATAATAAGAAGTTTGCACTAGAAGAAAGAGATTAAAATATTGCGGTATTCAGAAAACACTAATTTAGTTGGTCGTGATGGCCATATAATCGCAGTTACTGAAAGTCTGAAAAGTTTCAAAGAGCGGATGTAAAATAAATTTTGTATCAGAAATCATTAGCATACGTAGACTAGTGCCGTGGGTGTTCGTCCTTTATCTAGCTACAGATAAAAAATCATATTACGAGCTCCAGTAAGAAATGAATAAATCGACTGTTGCATTTCAGATAAAGTATATCAAGCGCAAGCAGAGTAATGGGTGATAGCGATGATGAGTACCACAGACGTGGTGGACGTGACAAGTTCGCACGTGAGCGCAATGATTATCCAGACAGGACACGACGCGAGTACGATTATGATAGGTAATATTTGGATAATGATTAAGCTGTAAAAAAAAAGGTGTAGAAATCTAAGAATTATAAAGAGGAGTAAGAGAAATAGCTCTCATATTCACTTATTTCTCCTAGTATTATATGGCTCAAAATATTATTTTGAACCACGCAAAGATAATAGAACATGGATAAGATTATTTGATCATAAATAGCTTTGTGAAAACTGAAATCTCATTGTTTTACAAAATCATTATAAATCCATTTTTTATAGACGTGGCGGCGGTGGTGGTGGAGCTGGAGGTGGTGGTGGTGGAAGTAATACGTATCAGCGAAGTGATTACGCAAATGGGTCATCGATGAAACGCTCTTCGTCACGTCGCGATGATTACATATCCAGCACGAAACGTAGTCGAATTGAGTAAGCGAAATATTGATGCAAATGTAAAGACAGGTTTCATTAATGTTTTGCATACGGCTATTTTTATGCATATGCCTAATGGTGTACAATTAATGGCAGGACTGTGAAGTAAATCAGATGACCAACATTTAATGAATATATTAGAGTCTTTGATTCTTTCATATATTAGTTCCGGTTTTGTATTTGGTAAAGCATTCGGTGATTGTGAAATTTGAATTAAATGACAGTAGTCTTTCTTCGCTTTGCTCAAGTACAATTTAACTTTTACATGTTGGCATTCCGCAATTTTTTATTCTTGATATGGCCGGGAATGATATGAACATATAATAGTGCAATAATGAACCTCATATTTTGTTGATTAAAATTATGAAAGTTAAATCGTCGTTTCTAAACGAATAATTTAGCAGTGCGTCCGACACGTATGATCCTGTGATGAAAACATCTGCGGACGAGGAACCGGTGCCCATTATGATGACGTTCAAAAAATTCCTTGCAACACAGGATGATTCAATAACCGATGAGGAAGCAATTGCTAAATATTCAGAATATAAGCTGGAATTTAAACGACAAGAGCTGCACAAGTTCTTTCTGGCACATAAGGATGAAGAGTGGTGGGTGATGGCACAGATGCCGTATCTACTAGTTCCTTCATTCTTTTACTAATTTTGTACTTGTATCATTTTTGCTTAATTCAAGGACGGTTCCGTTGGCAAGTTTATTTTGCAGAGATATTTTTTTTAATGATTGGCTTATTTTACTGATGGTAAGTTTTTGAACTCTTATCAGTGTTTCTTTTGTATTTTCCTGTAGTTTTTTAACCTCAAATTGTGGAATAGAAGTGAAGCAGAAGGAATTTATTGGTTTTTATAGTTTTTTTCTTTTGTAGGCAGTTTTAACATTCAAAGTGAAATTTCAAGGTGTTCTAAAGGATACCCGGGCTTGCTTTGAGACACAAGGTTATCAACTATTAATGAATAATGAATAAGCACTTTTCCCGATTATCTCCAAGAACCGTCTATCATTGTGTGGTCATGGATTATATTGTAGAAATCCGTAATCGTCCAAGTTTAGAAGTATCTCACATAGTTTTCCAAACATTATGTGTTTCTTAGAGCTTACTTAGATCTTTCGTGTAAGATGTATAAAATATGGGTTACTAAATGATGACTGATATACTTTCTATAACTGTGCAGTGCTTTACTGTAAGTTTATGTTCTGATTTGGCAAGAAAGAACATCGTCAAATATGAAAATTTGGCTGACCAGAGGCGCTGTATGCCGCGGCAGCCATCATCAATTAAACGTCGTTTCTCGTTAATTTGGAACTGTTTTCCGTCGCATCGACAACCATCAGTGACATCAACATCACTTCGACATCTTCTGTCGCCAAATGACTCTTCATTTCATTCACTTGCTGACCAGTTCCTCATCTTATCTCAAAATATGTTTTTCTTCTGGACAGCTAATCAGCCAAATATCGTGAACAACATGCTTCTCAAATTTATATAAATATTCCAAAATAAGGGTTCGTAAGATGGATGGTAGAAATAAGTAATTCAACATGTTTGGAAGTGGAAGATGGGAAAACGTAAACTATTTTTAATTCAGATTGCGATTTCGCGTAAAGTCTATTGTAATGATAGTGTCGCATTCAGTTGGTTATTGCACTATTGAACTTGGAAAAAGAAAACATTTTAATTTGTGGATTTATATTCTAGATAATTGTTTTTATAGGTTCCGTCTAAAATATCATCCGGAAGATAGTGGTAAGCGGAAAGCTGAGCAAAAGGAAAATGTATTGCGTCGATTGGAAATTTTCCAAAATCTTTATGAAGAAGGGAGCATCAATAAGTTACAAATTGATTACGATTATGCTCCAGAAATTATACGGATTATGGATACATGTGAGTGTTATTTTTCATAATTTTAAAAGAAATATTTTTAAAGTTGTGAATGGAGTTGCTTTCATTTAATCATTTTTTGTGATTGGATATCACAAGATCATTTCAGTGGTTGTCAAGTTAGAAGGTGGCACAGATGACGATGTTGCAGCTTTGAAAAGTGAGAAAATTGACGATGAATCGGTTCTGGAATTAAAAAAGCTAAAAAGGCGAGCTTCCTTTTTTTCTTTTTCGCTTCCTCTTACCTAGAATTTGAATTAATTGTTAAATTCGCTGGATATCTCAGGATCTCACTGAAGTAAATGGGAAACAATTTTTACTTATTACAAAAATTGCACTGATCTAAAATTTTCACATTAACTTGTTCTTGCTTATATTTTAACCATTCTGTTTGATGGAAACGTTTTTCTTGTTTTTTTCAGTGAAATGAAGAAAAAAAATATTGAAATCAATGGGGAAGAGAACAAATCGAAACAAGAGAAAAGTGGAGAGAACCCGAATGATGACGGTGCTATAAGCGATTCTGATGATGAGAAAGAAAAGCAATGTAAAAATGGTTCTTATTCATTTACATATGATTACAACTTTGCAGTGATCGCTAGTAAACAAAAGATTACTTTTGGGCTAGTTTACTTGTGTCTGATATATTTTATTTCTAGTAAAATTTTTTTAATTACTGGAGTTTTACTGCTGTCACGCGTCACATTTAGACTTCTCTTGTATATCGAGATGTTCTTGATTTTTTGCCATTCTCTTTCCAAGAAAAATTGATTTTTGTAAATTTTAGCTGGGACTGATGAAAACGTTAAAAACGAGGAAGAGATGAGTCGTCAAAAGAAAAAGATGTTATTGCATAAAACTTCGAGCATTTTCCTTCGGAACGTTGCACCAAATATTACCATTGAAGAAATTGAAACGGTTTCTTTCCTCTTTCCACAGGGATATTCCTAAATTTCTGTTATAATTCTTTTATCTCCAAGAAGAATGTGCTGGATTCTCATGAATTTAATTTTGCAAGGTTAATATTGTGATGTGAAGAAATTTTCTTTTGTACTGGAATTAGAAATCATTGAAATTTTAGGCATGTAAACGATTCCCTGGGTTTTTGAGAGTTGGACTTGCGGATCCAGTACCGGATCGGAAATTTTATCGGCGTGGCTGGGTAACATTCAGACGAGATGTCAATATTAAAGAAATTTGTTGGAATTTGAATAGCGTCCGTGTTAGTGATTTTCTATTGTTTTTTCTGTTTGTAAAAAGAAAAGGGGTTACTTCATGTTAATGATTTTGTTTAGTCACCATTAACGTTCTTATTTAAATGTTATGGTAGAGCTTGGAAAATTTTTTAATTTTTTGCTTATTCATATGCTCAAAAAGCCTATGAAATGTTATTTCGTTTTTAATTCTTAGCGTTTCATATACAGATAAAGGAATGTGACTTGGGCGCAGTAATAAATCGAGATATAGCTCGTCGTGTGCGGTCCGTAAATGGTATAACAGGGCATAAACAGGTCGCTCAAAATGATTTGCGACAAGCAGCCAAGCTTACTGCTTTATATGATAAAAAGGTATTGAACTTTTTCTAAACACTTTCACAAAAATTTCATTATAGTGGAATATGTATCTGCTCTCACAGGTTGAATTTTAGAGGGATTAATATTAAGAATCTTTAGAAGTCTTCGTTTTAATATCTTCATTTTTCAGAACGGTCTGTATCAATCGGAAAATCAAGAAGAACGTCAAAGTAGCTTTGAATTGGATATTGTAGCGCAGAGTCAGAATCCGTTGCTGAAGAATCTTACTGATTTTCTCATAGAAGAAGCTAGTGCTGAGGAGGAAGAATTATTGGGAATTTCGAGCGGTGAGTATTAGAATTAAAGTATTTTCAATAATTTTTCTATACTTTCATCGTATATTTTCAGATATATTGTTAGCATTGAGCAAAAGTAAGCAAAATAATTAGCATTAAGCAAAAATAAGAGAATTGTGTAAAAAGAATAAGGGAATTAGAGAAAAGAGGGAAATATTTGATTACAGAAGGGATCATTGAAGAGGACCAAAAAGTTCCGTTTCAACGCGATGATGCGTTGATTGCAAGACTTGATCGAATCATAACTTATCTCCGCATCGTACATTCCATCGATTTTTATAATCATGGCGAATATCCTAATGAGGATGTGATGCCAAACAGGTTTATATATTAATTTTGTTCTTTTTTGAAAATATTAGCCAGTTATGAGAATTAATTGGATTATCGATCATTTAATCAATTGAACAGATCGTTTGTGCCATTTGTCTCCTGTTATCCGTATTTACCATTACTAGATTTCATAATCTTCAGGTGCGGGATGATGCATGTTCGGGGGGCGCCACCACCTATATCGCAATGGGGAACTGACGACAACGGCAGAACATTGATTGCGCAAAAATTCGTTACTGATTTCATTACCGGATTCAATAATCGGATAGAAACAACTCTAATGGGCGAAATTTCATTAAGTGAATCGGAATTGGACAGCTTGGGTAGAAAAGATAGCGAAAAGTGAGGAACAGTCTTTTTCTTTCCAAAATTTCGATTTTCTAGTACCTGATAATCGATGGATTGATTTTGGGTAGGAAAGATTTCACACTGCTTGATTTTACTGACATGTGATTTAAAATGCTTTGAAACTTGAGCTTAAAATTTCCTTTGAAAAATCTAAATTTTAAAGAGAAGTGGAGTCATTTATCACAGCTAATTGTGTTGAATTAGCTAAAGACAAATGGCTGTGTCCACTGTCGGGAAAAAAATTTAAAGGACCGGAATTCATACGGAAGCATCTTACAACTAAACATGGCGAGAAATTGGATCAAGTTCGACAAGAGGTTGTGATTGATTTCAGTTAACATCCGTGAATAATACTCTTTGGATCTTTTTTTGCGTTAGATATCCCTTAACATTGTATATTAATGGGGCACTTCATTCTTTGGAAATTATTATAGTCACACGCATTCATTAAAGAGCTTAAAGATTCTTTATGAATAATTTTTGCAGGTAGTTTATTTTAACAATTATTTGGCTGATTCAAAACGACCACAGAATTTGGAAGTAAAACCCGTTCAATCAAATCCACAAGTTGCACCACTACGAGAAGAACGACGTGAACGTGAACGTGGTAATTTTTCTAAAGTTTAGAAAACTGGAAATTTTCAAGTTTTAGACTTCTCGAGCTTCTCATGTATGCTATAGAATTTTTTTGATTCTGTGTTTTTTATCATTCAGGAGTGTAGTAGGAGAAGATCATTTGTGATTCTCTTACTGTATTCAGTTTTTAGACTATGATGGCGATCGAGGTCGGACGAGTGGGGGTGGTGGCAATCTACCATATGGTGATCGTGATCGTCGTGGTGGTTACGAGCGTAATACTGGTGGCAGTAGTGGTGGACGATATGCGAGCTCTTACGGTGGCCGAAGTTACGATCGTGGAGGAACATCCCGATATTGGGAATCGTCGGGAAGTGGTCGCCGTGACCCACGCGAACCAGTCACATACAAAGACCTCGACGCACCAGAAGATATTTTCTGAACTTTAGCCAAAAATTACTGAAGTGGAAATGCTATTTTAAAACAGATCCATTTTTGATTGAAACCTTATTTTTAAATTCCAATTGAATATCCGAATGAAGATATTTCTTTGGAGATCAGAGGTGGAAACTTATTTTACTGTGTTACCATATTGTGTTTGTTCATTGTTTCACAATAACTGACTTTACCATGCTCTTACTATAAAATTTCATAAGATCTTTTGTGCATTTTTCCCATACTACTGAATGTTATCGCTCATTCTAAATAAATCCTGATTAAAAACCATTGATGAAATTTAGATAAAAGTTTATCTTTTGCAATTAATTTAAGCGAAGAAATTAATCTCATATTATTTATTTTGTTGGTACAGGAAAATTGGCAGCACTGCATGATGGATCTCCTTGAATCTGCTGCATAAATGATACTTTTGCCATTTTTTGATTGTTGCAGCAAATTTTTAATTTTATATTTAAAAGACATTTGTACCGAAGGAAAGTGTCGTTTCCTTGTTGATTTCTTTTTGTAGTAAAGTCTTGTTTCGGTATTTTTTCTTTATCCTATATAAAGTAAAACAAATTATTATACATCGTACTTTTTTATCGCAGTATATTTAATATACTATATACCATATTTCTTTTGCAAAGGTATAATGAGGGATATGAAATTTTTTGGTGTGAGCTGTACAAAAATGATTTCCTTCGAAAATACAATAATTCTAAATATTTAAATTATTTATTGGATAGATTTACGTCTAGTTTAGTGACGCTGATTAAATGCAAATGGCAGAGGTCGAGCGAGTTCTTTAAGTTTTTCATGTTTCATGCAATTTAAATTGTGCCTTTCAGAATGTCTGTGGAAAGTATACCTCGTGATTTGCGTAATCTACGGGCTTGCTTATTATGTTCAATGATAAAGACTCTTGAACAATTTGAATTGGATGGTTGTGATAACTGTGAAAGATATTTAGGGATGAAGGGCGATGAAGAGAAAGTTAGCGAGTGCACGAGGTGAATCATTTTGTAGTCAATTAGAGTTATTGAGAATCTCAACTTGAACTGAATATCCTATATTTGTTCCATATATTATTCCGTTGCAGCTTTTTTTATATACCAGTCCTTAAATATTTCGGTTGCAAAGCGAAGTTGGATGCATTCTTCATCACAGATCAAATTCATAGATCAATTTTATCATTGTGATCAAACCTGATTCAGCTTGTACCGACTATGAGAGAGTAATAAGGTCCAAATACTGTAAAGATATCGATGTGTAGCTTCGCGAGTCTGATGGGATGTTTTTTCATTTTTACCTTAGTAATTCATCTGAGCAGAATTCAGAAATTAAGTTGCCAACTATCGAAGTAATTAGGATGACAAATCCAGAAGACTCTAAATTATTAGGAAAATATAAACGAATTTGAAGAATTTGTTTGATCTGGCAAAGCACCATTGCAGCTCAAATTTTGATGGACTAATAGCTGCGACAGTACCGGACGAATCCTGGGTATGTAAATGGCAAAAAATCAACCGTAAAGTAAGCTGTTAAAATAATCCAACCAATATTTTATACGCAATGAATTGTTTTACCCTTCTTCGAAATTTGAATTCCAAACTACTGTTTTAGATGAGAGGGATTTACGCAGTTTCGGTATCCGGCACTTTACCATCTCATATAGTTCAAGAATTAAAGGCACAAAACATACGTTACAAACCCAATATGCGCGATATGACCCAAAACAGCTAATTATTGATCTTTCTATACAAATACTTGTTCCTGTATATTTGATCCTGATAAATTTATCGTTATAAATGTTACATATTGGAAAGATTCAAAGTAGTTTTCAAGTTCAATCATCCTTATACTCTCAATTCTGAGCACTCTTAGCTGGACGACCTAAATTGGTTATTGTTCTTGCTCATATTTCAAATAATACTGAAGTATTTGAACCAAGCTTTCACTCTTTAACTCCAAATCTTCGAAGTCTTCTGCTTTTATAAGCATAAAGAGATACAACGTACGGAAGGAAGTAAAATCTCATATATCTATAATGCATTGCCCATGGACAAATCATAGATGAAATGAAGATAAACTGATAATAATTAGACTAACATATGTTGAGATAGGCACTAGGATGATGTATAAATGTCTGAATATCTAAATGTCTTTGAAGCAATAAGTCTCAAATAACTCTGCAGAAAAATTTCCCGCTACAATCTTTAAAAGTTCATTATGGGACAGCTTACGTCAGACCTATTATTGGTAGTTATAAAATAGCATCGAAAACTGACAACAAAATTGCTCACTACCTTTTAAATCATGAAATTGGATAAGAAGGCATTACATTTGTTTCTTATCTCGAAGGATCTATCATAACTTGCAACGAACTCCTGAAATGTTTAAATTGGATTTCCTTCATAAAATGATGTGATGCCATAAATGTAAGGAACTGAAGTACAAATAATCATTGCTAAACGACAACGAAATACGGAAATAACATCAAGAAAGCATAACGTTTACAAATGAAGGTGCGAGAAGGGCTATTTAATTCTAAAACATCAAGCTTGTGATTCATTTAACATGCGCTTTACAATTTTTTGCATATCCATAATAGAATCCGCATATGAGGCAACAATGGATGAGTCGACTTGGGCTTGCTCTTTGAGTAATATAATGTATACTGCCTAAAAGGAATAATTTAATGCTTTAGTATAAGTATCATGAATGATAAAACCGGAAAGGAATGAATTTTTTATTCAGTTTCATCCTATCATCATGAGAATTGCATCATGCATAAAACTCGAAGGGTAACGGTGTAATGAGATGCAATTCATGAAGGAAAACTTAATGGTGTTAAAAATGGCTCCATATGCAAAAAAAATGTAACATAACGAAAATAAAATTCCTTTAACTACGTTTACCTTTTCATAATCGTTATTAATTTCTGGGATGAGATCATTACTTTTGAGCAATTTATGAACATCAGATAACTGAGTATTTATTGATGTGACACCTTTATTAATCATTGTCCGCACTTCATGTAACCTATTCAGTACAACATTTTTCCTTTGACTCTGGAAGAGAACAGAAAACAGGAAGAAATCCTAAATTTATCTTAATAGTGTCGGGAAAAAAACAGTGCACTTTGAATCTTTTCAACTGAAAAAAAGCACTGTACTTCAAATATTTTGAAATCAAAAGTTTTTTCTGTCAAATGATGCAACTATGAAGAAAATAACGGAAGTTTATACTGGTCTGTACTAAAGCAACTATACTGTAATGATTTATAGAAGGGATTTAGAAGTTTGTCAAATGAATTTAATTTATATCACAGCAAAAAAATTCTGTTTGCTAATGAAAATTGTAACAACTTACCTTTGTAAAATTACTCTTTCTAGTTCCCTGACTAAGTGAAAATGCAAAAATATTATCCAGAACCATTTCCAGTAATTTGATAATTAACTGTGCAAATGAAAGGACTTGCAGCACCATGCTGCAGTGCCGTAATGTCAAATGAAAACAAAGTGTACCCGTAGCAGCATTTGAAGCGGTGACAGCTGGAAGAAAGAGATCAATTTTCATTATGCACCTACACAAAATTATTCATAATATTAGGGACCCAAACTGCGAAATTTATAGTTTCTCAGCTAATATTAAATGATAGCTATATTTGAGGTATATTGTGGTCTGACCGAAGAGCAAAGAACTGATTAAGCATAGCTAATGTCAAACATAAAACATAAAACCTCCGCACTTCAAAAACTTTTCCCCTTAATCTATACAAATCATAAATAATTATAACTACAACAAACTAATGCATAATTTAGTTGGTTTGAACTATTCGTTAGTTTGTTGCAGTTGTAATCAGTAAAAAACCAGAATTCAAAATTTAACCTACCAATAACTAGCTCTTCAACTTCAGCGACATTCGGTAAGCAGTGAAGCAATTTTTCCTCGTGAGCATTCTCGATAATCTTAAAAAAATATGCATAATTTTTATCACCGAATAAAAAAATAGCACATCTGACAGTTCTACAATCTAATAACTTCCGTGCATTAAACATCATATATATATTGATTATTTATATTTATATTATTTTAAATCGCTGCATAAAACGCACTGAAAATCATTAGTAAAATCATTAGTTATTATCGTTATAAATTACAAGGGTTCAATTATAAGTCTGTGACAGTTCACACGCTCCATCATATGAAAGTCAATTCCTGTTTCATGCGCAGTTTATAACCAAAATCGATTTATCACTTTCATAATTTAGCTCAAATGAGTATGATTGTCAGTATTCATTTTCAGAAATCATGAACACTAGTTTAAAATTTAAGAAGAGAAAAAATTGAAAAATTCAATAGGCCGGTAAAATTTCTTAAAACACTAACATTAGACGAAATGATGTACTCCGAACATTCCATCACATTTGAAGCTGATTTTAATAAAAGCATTAATAAATCTATTTTACGTGTATTTATTAATTCACTTAAATATAATGGCGGTGGAGACTGTAACAAATTGGGCTGAAATTACGTTTTCTTGATTAGGAAAGAGCATAATAATAATTGCATACCATATTTTAATGCTAAAAATTTGGCATATTTCAATTAATGTGAAGAAAAAATTTTTTTAATGGATAATGCTAAGATTTGCGACACCGTTAAGGAAAAAGGGAATGGAATACTGTGAAAAAAGTGAGAACTAATATATAACTTCTCTCTAGGAATTCCTAAGATTAAATCTTTGCTAAAAAGTTTTAAATAATAATCTTACTAAATAATCATCCTCCTTATACGTTTGCTTGCAATGATCGATGTGTTTCTTAAGCTGGTCCAGATAAATCGACAGATTCTTTAGAGTACATTTGGAATGACCCACAGATGCTACAGATTTCATTAGCAAATGGCTTAATTTCATTGCATCACACTGGAAAACATAATCTGTATTTAATATAAAAAAAGCAAAATTTAGAATATTGTATTCAAAATATTATAAAATTCTCAAATTTAATAAATTAAAAAAAATATTCGACCTGTTCATGATAAGTACGTTGTTTCATTTCGTTAAGCCTCTGCTGTTCTCTATCAGCATCAAATGATGGTATAATACCGAAATCCCGATTATCCTCAAGTCCAAGAAAATCTGAAATATCCTAATAATTTTTTTATGGTAACGCTAAAAAATTATCGTTGATTAATGAAATAATTATTTATTTAGTTACTATCGAATCATTACAGTATAGTTTTTTCCATTGTTGAATCTATATTTCTCATAAGTACCTTCCCCTCTTATTTTCTTTTTAATTCTCAATCAATTATTCGATTGTTAATAAAGCAACTTTTGCAGGCAAAATATTCAACTCCTTTTATAACGTAACATAATATTGTATCTTTTTTAGATTTATAAAAAATTAGTGGAAGGCAGCAATCCAGCCAGCAAGTGTTACCATTTTTAAAACCATCGTTAGAAAACTCACCAATTGGCTCCTCATCTCCGTACATCGTGTCAACAACAAGCTGAACTTTATCAACTGCAAAACATGCACTCAATGCACGGGTCTGTATATCAACACCTACAGCAATGAACGACTTGCTGATTTTATTCAAGAATTCAACTAGTCGTGGCACTTGCAAAAAACTACCATTTTTGTAAGCAGTTGTTAAACATTCCGCTACCTATAATCAAAGAAAAAAATCATTGAAAAGTAATAGCCCACGAAACAAACACTGCCCTCTAATATGAAAGAAATAAAACTTCAGATAGAAAACATTTCACCAATTCCTAGCTTAAGATTACAACAAATTCTAGAGCTTTTATATTTAAATGTTTAAAGAGTCATTTAAATCTGATTGAATACCAAATTTACAAAAATCCTACACACAGAAACAAACCTCTTTTTCTGTTTGATCGAAAAAAGCAGCAAGTTCCGTATAATGAATTATAGCACTATTAAACCTACCATATTGCTCTAAAAGACCATAAACGAGATAGCCTATAATATGACATGATCACATCAGATAGTATTATAATCTTCCGGCGTTTAAAAATAGTTTTGCAGTACATCGCTGCCAATTGCCTTATTCTGGATTTTTTTTTGAGAAATACAGTAATAATACTAAGGCAGGAGATATAGAGCAGATCAAGAAGGACTTCTTATTTCAAAAAGCAGGATGAAATTATTAACCTAACGTATCTCTTTGAATATATTTTATATCCAAAGCACGCATAAACCTTTGCACTTGAGTTGTAACACCAATTGATGAATAAGCTTTGCATAAAATAATAGCACTGATCGGATCTGATGGGTGATTTTTTACGACCCATTCTAGCAGCAGTATCATCTCATATAATGCATCAGCGTCTCCTAAATTTTGTATTAAAAAAATTAAAAATCAAATTCAGCGAAAGTTGAAATCTTTGATAAAATGAACTGTTCAAGATATTTCATTGCGCTTAGTTATTTATTCAAGAAATATGACAAGTTTTGAGTGACTATCAAAATCAGAACTGAAGTAAAAGAGTAGCTGGACATAACACACATTAATATTCAAATTCTTCCGAAATTTCTGCATTTTAAAAATTCTAAAGTAGTATAAGCTAATAGAATGATGATTCTAATTTTATTCTATTATTGTGGAAGACAACTAAAACAAAATTTTTTTCATATTCGAAATACTCGTCCATTTTGGATGACAAACGCGTAAGCACTTTTTATTTATATGAGTTTGTCCGAGCATAAATGAGGATACCGTTATCAGCATATAGGTCCCACAGCAAATTTGCAGCAAGATGAGCATATACAGCTGCAGCAAGATCAGAATCCGAACAACAATCGATCATTTTGACCATATAAGTGACAGCTCGTCTTTTTTCAATTGCTGATAGCTTCTCATGAAGTCCTAAACCTCGCTGTAAACGCTGATATACAATGTCAGCCCAGTGCACGTTTGTGGTCTATAAACAAAAAACTGAATTTGATTGACATCTTACCAGTTTTCTTTTACTGCTTTCATCAAGTGCTACATAATCTAAATGGAATACAATTAAGAAACAAAAAGAAATTTTGATGTTGTAAAAGAACTCACTTTCCCTCTGTCTTGATTATGTTCTTCCTTCAACATGTTAATCAAATCAGAAACCCTTTGCAAAAAATTATCAACTTCGTCATCCTTTATAAGGAAGAGAAAGGGCTTCAAATCAACATAACAGCATGGTTTATTGTGAAATAAACGGATATATTCAAGCAAATATTCATGAGGATCATCTGTAAGTTTCTCTTATGAAAAATACGCTTAAGGAATGAAATATCACCAATTAGAGTTTGACAATTTCACAAAAACTGTTTAGAAAACTTAATTATCTAAGAGATTTTACTCTTCCATGCACAAGTAACTTACGGAGTTTAAGCGTATCCAATAAACTGCTTGCTACAACCTCATTTTCCAGCAATTTTCCGAGTAGTGTTAAACGTGCAAGATATGGCCCACGTAACAGCATTTTATTCAGTGGTTCGGCTACTAGTGACAAAATTCGTTCGAGAACTCTATCAAGCAATCTGTAAAATAATTCTACTTCAGTTAATTTGAACGAAATGCTAATTACAAATACTTCTTGAACTTCAGTAATTTGAAAGACGAATTCTAATGTTCAAATATTTTCGAGTTTAATATCTTCTGCACCTTTTCTTTGCTTCCTCTTCTTTAATAGTCTTCATAGATTCAAATGTTGAATCAAACAAAAACGTCCACAGCGACCAATCATCCGGACTGCAAATTAAATTTTAGATGTCTGATAATAGAAAGAAAGACCCATTGTGAGATTTTTTGGGAATCATTTTAAAAAATATATCTTTTACAAAGAAATGAAAATTAACTTATTCTTCAACTCATTAATACTGCGGTCAATAACAATCCCATGATCGCCGTGCAGCTGATATAATCTTAAAATATTGCAGAACAAAAACTGAGCAGGATGTTTTATGTGTCGACGTGCCAAACTGTCCGCTAAAATATAGTTTATTTCAAAAGTTAAGCAAATGCAACAAACTGATTTTTATCGCCATAGCTGATTACTGTGATAGAAAAATTCTCGAAAAATTTTCCTTGCACCAAAATATGATTTAAAATATCAGAAACATTTGACAAATAAAGAAAATAAACAAATGGATAAATAAATAAATAGGTAGATAAGTTATACATTTGCATAAATATTATTAGATATTCCTGAGACACTTTCTTTAAAAAAATGCTATACCTTCGAGAAAGAGCGCAGCTTTCGCATATTGTCCTGAATTTTCTAGGATAAGCACATATAAGTCACATTCTGAAATTTGAAGAAATAAAATGCTCTCCAAACTTACATTACTACCACAAATTCGACTCGAGAAAGTTCGAAAAAAACAGATACCAGGTATAAGTCAAACTACGCTACTTCAACTTTACGAAAACAAGTTCTGACATTAGAAACGTCGCAACACAAACCAGCCTCAGCTTGTATTAAATTGGATTCGATCATTTTTGCTACCATTTTTTCAGCCAACGGATATAGTGTTGACTGAGCCAGATTCTGATCTCCCGTAATTGCCTGCATTTCTTATTAATTTGAATCATTGACACTTCAATGGGAAATAAATTATCTTGGTTCTTAATTTTAAATAAGGAAAAACCGATTAGTGGAGGTCGACTATTTGAATGCAAAACATCGGAAAATTCAAGGTTCAAATTATAATGATTAAAATAGATAACATAAGACATAACTGTTCATTTAGTAAAGAACTACTTCTATAGTTAAGCAATAAAATAAAATTATTAACCTGCATGACAATACTCATAACATTCCAGAAATAATAGGGATTTCGCTGAAATTCTTTATACAATGCTAAAGCTGTTTTCTGTTGTTGCTTGTAATTTCGCACACGAACATAACTCATAAACAAATGAGTCAAATACTGTTCGTTCTTAGGATAACGAGCACAGATCTTTTCGTATAATAGAGATATTCTTTCAGGCGCATAAGCTTCCTGAAATATAAAATCCATCAAAACGTATTTTAAAGTGAAAAAAGATGAAACTAACTTGAAATAGATTTGGTTTGGAGAAAGATAAAAATGGACCACAATAACAGTGACAAGAAATAAGCTTAGCTAAACCTTAAAGCAATGACATAAAGCTTGGAGAGTATTTTCATCAAAATCATCTTTCACTAATTCAACTTCGTTGATCAGTGGCCATGCTTCATTTATACGATCGGCACGAATCAAAGCCAGTGCTTTCAAAACCTAAGAAAAAATTATATATGTATATTTACAAAATCAGTGTATGCATAAAAATAATTTCCACACATTTCTACACAAAATTTATATTTGGTTAGAAAAATAAATTAGGAAGGAAATATTTAAAACTGTAAAATCATATTTACTTGAAATGATCACTAATAGTGAGATAATCACCAGTACTGTGTTTTATGATGAATAGTTAACTTTGGTCACTTTTATTTGACCTAACTGCATTTATAGCCTAATTTACAGTTTGCTATATAATCAATACCTTAGCACAGTGAGTGGTGGGATGTTTCTTTAAGACTTTATCCGCTTCCTGTATCGCTTTTTTGTTACTGCCTGCGTCAATTGCATCTGGATCGTACATATTTACATTTTTATTCAAAAAAAATGTGAAATGACTACATTATGAGATGGAGATTTATAAAAGCGAATAAATTTTTGTTGTGAAAGTTTTCAAAATTGGGAAATTATTTTAGAAAATTAACATAATTGTGAACTTCTAATTTAAAATTAAGGATACCATAAATTGGTTTGAGTCGTCTTTCTAACACAATTTGATCACTACTTTTTGACATTTCCCAGATCAAATCCAACAAAAGCTTCCACAGCTACTAAATTCTAAGTAATTGAATTGATCTAAGCCACCTTAAAACTGAAATCAGACGAATATACAACAGTTGACACTCGTTTCATCTTTGAATTTACCTTTGTGACCAGTTACTTTGACTTCCAGATTTCAGTTAAGTCCAAGAGTAAAGCCTTTGCTCCAGTCTAATTCAAACTAGAACCGTTCCAAAAGCTTGCCAGATATCTACACAAAAACCGGATCTAGCAACCAATGAACAATTAATAAGCATATTGAAGAAATCCTAAAATCCAACTATCATCTTACCAACAACATATGGCACAAGAAGCGGTCCGAGAAACCCCAAACCGAACAGAAATATCTCAGACCGTCTCCACTTAGCTGCTGTCTCCCATCGAAACACTGCGAAATCCGACCATATAGAAGAGTCCTGCGAAAGAAATGGTCCGTTAAATCCGGCGTTTCAGCTCTTTTTTTGAATTTTTCTTTTTTAAAAAGACTTTGTTTTCGAATTCTCCTTCTGTCACTTTAGTTTTGTTTCTCTCTCAGTTACGTCCCGCTAAATTCGGAAGTGAAAAATTCTGAAAAAGAATTGCTGATAGTCACTCCGGTTCATTCCTTTCAAATAATGGCAATATTATTAATAATGAGAAATTTTTTTCTACTTTTGTTGCGAGGATCACATTTTATTTCAATACCTTTTTGGTTTCCTTTATCGCGAAATCTCTCTCTCTCTGTTAAATTTCCAAAGTTATCTTGTTCTTTTTTGTTTTTTTGAGTGTTTTTTTTCCTTTCAATACACATATTTTTGGCTGTTTTTGCACTATATTATATTATCTCATCAGTTTGAATAATAAACTTATCATGCGTGTACAGTAAACAATTGGCTTAAGAAACTAGGATAAAGGTCGCGGCACTGCAGTAACTTCAGTAGTACGTGCTTCTTTTGTGTTTAATATTTTCTGCCTCCGCTTTGTTTTTTAGCTTGAATACGCTATTTACTGAAAGAGCCAATGCTATGCTTCCTGAATCTGTATTCTTAATTACTATGTTTAGTATCTAATATATACATACGTATTTATAGATGAATAAGTTACGAAATGTTTGCATTCATGCTTTTCAAAACTTTTTAAACCGATATTAACTCTGCACAACTATGCAGCATTTGTAATATAATTATCGGTCGCATTATTGCTCCAGATTTCATACTAAGAGAGCAGCACTCCGTAACTTGATATTGTTAAAATATTGAAAACAAAAATTTGAAATTTGAAAAAATTAAAATTTTTTTTCAAAAAAAGATGGTCATAATCACCTTTTGAAACTGTTTAAAGATTCTATTTCAAACAGCAAGAGGTGAAATTCGTATTAATAAGTGCTGCTACGACTGTCAAAATGGATCAACTGATGCATCTGAGTTGCACTGTTGACCAGTAACGATTCATAAACGAAGTCGTAATGAAGTAAAGCAGTGATTAATAGATATGGAGTAACAATATAATTTATCGAAATGATTCATTCCACAAATCGCAGATTATTCTTTAATTTATGGAACTAATGTTATGTATGTCCAAGTATTGTTTCTCGATGCCAAATAGAATTTCAGGAAATTAAAATCTAGCTTCACAGTTAAACAGTTCAAAAGTGTAGTATTTTAAAAGATGAATGGAATTTTTTGCTATTGCCTTATATCCTTCATGCAGTCCTGATGCTGTTTAACCGCCAGTACACAGCATTCCACTTGTTCTATTGAAAGATGATTTAAAGCGACAGTTTACTGAGAAAAGTGAATGAGTGGATCGTCAACTATTTGATGCGAAATAATTTATTTGATAAGATCATGATGCGTTTTTCCCTTTCTTGTCTTTATGATATAAAAATTAATTTCTTACAGATATGTTCTACAAGATAACAGGTAAGAAAGGAATTTTTGAGTTCGTTTGTTTACGGTGCCATTTGGGAATCACTGCTTTTGCATACTAATTTAGATAATCGTGTTTGAATGGACTGTTTGGGTAACGGTGGCCGGCTGGGTGGTCTAGTGGTATGATTCTCACTTAGGGTGCGAGAGGTCCCGGGATCAATCCCCGGCTCAGCCCTCGCTTTGCAGAAGTTTTCTTATTGATCTGCTTTCTGAAATCTTGATTTATCTAAATTATCACTGACTTATCTTGAGGTTTTTTTTAATTTTATTGGTAGGAAATCTCATGTAATTTGGTAATTTCATCAATTTCAAGTTACAATTTTTAGGTTCTTCAGGAAAAAATTTTCCCATAACTCTTATGTCCATTAACTGTGATGTAATAAAGTCTGTAACAACTGTCCTGTATACAATAAATAAACTGGCCTGTATCAATGACCTGTATCAAGCGCATTATTTTGACTAAATAACACATAAGAAATTACTAGCATTAGTAAAATTTGTCGAAAGTCTGTCTTTATTTAGATCCCTTTGATACTTGCCAGCTTGCTTGTCACTGATACACTTGTACTTTCACATCTTTGCTTCGTCGTGCCTTTCCCCTAATCTGAATCGTTGCTCTTTTACTCATATATGATATGATCTGAAGTGCGTCGAGTGCCTCATTGGCTCAGTGGCAGAGCGTCTGTCTTGTAAACAGAAGGCCGCTGGTTCGATCCCAGCATGAGGCATGTGTGGGTCACATACGTACTTCACTGTTGTTTGTGGATTGCGCTGTCCTTTTCCGTCTTGACTTTAATTTCAGCCATCTTTAGCTGTTATCCTACCAAAAGGTTATAAAAGCCGTACAAGTTTGTGGTAATGAACAAATGACTTCATTGTTCACTATTGAACGTCAACCGATAATTACTTCATCATTAATTTCGGTAGCGTGTCTTCCGAAGGAATAGTAATAAGACGAAACGGGAAAAAATTCTTTTTTGTTTGGTCTTAGTTTTTAAGTAAGTCATTTTCAATTATTTTCACTAATCTGATAACAGTTTTTATCCCTGAGAACTCCAAAATTTAAATATATCACATTGGAAGATCGAATAAGAAATGAACGGGATTCGACTTTTCTTTTCAAGATCAGTTAACCCATTAAATAATTTCAAAGAAAAAATTCCACTCTTCATTCTATACGCGGAGTAAGCTTATTATCGCATACGTCAAAAAAAGAGCTACACGTTTTACATATAATTTGATTAACAGTAAAGGAAAAGAAATCTGTTATAAAATT
Source organism: Cruorifilaria tuberocauda (assembly GCA_013365365.1). Lineage (NCBI taxonomy): Eukaryota > Metazoa > Nematoda > Chromadorea > Rhabditida > Onchocercidae > Cruorifilaria > Cruorifilaria tuberocauda. The sequence continues at coordinate 148,363 of JABVXU010000069.1, forward strand.
AAATCTATATAAGTGGTAATAGTAGTATATCTGTATGTGAATATTCGCGACATGAAACTTTTAAATCAATCCTGAGAGCTTTTGCACAATGACTTTTTCTTCACATCTTAATCATTTATCTATGGAACTATTTTACTAAAATCAAACAAATTTATTTTAACACGTCAAGCACAAACATGGGTTAAAAGATTACTCTTTTTAAACTTAATTTATTGCTGATAACCAAATACCGTAGTAGCATATGTAAGCAAATTAAAAATCGGCAATTTTAAAATTTGATAACAAGATTTAGCAAATCCAAAACAAAAATCATCGTTGTTCCACTTTGACTGCTGAAAGAATGACACCGCCAGTGATAAACTGTTGCATTATCGGGTGCGAACGGTCCTGTATAATCTGATGACTACGATAAAAAGCATCTACAATGTGCACTTGTACTGCATGCTTTGCTTTTAACCAGTAATATGCAGAATATAGTGGCTGAAAAAGAAAAAACCAGTGATCGGCTTCATCACTGAATGATAATTTATCAGAAATGAACCAAAGATGACGTGAAACGGAGCATCAGTTGTAAACGACCATATAAGTTTGTCGATGCGTAATAAACTCATTATACCGGTCTTAACGACCCTCCTATTCCCTGCAGCTTCTCACATTTCCAACTGCTATTGAAAAACTTATTTACCTCAGCTATTGGACAATAAATAACAACTGTTGATGACAGACACAAGCATGACCATGTTTTTTCCAGAATTTCTACCGGATTAATATTTTTGCTAGCAATAAATAATATTTCAATTTCACCGCTTCGCATTAGTTGCCACGCCTGTCTTTGCAATCGTTGTCTTTCTGCTTTTCTTTCTAACGAACTATCGACTGTTAATGAATCCTAAAAAACTTTCAGTTTTAAATTTTTAACTTAATTGAAATTGAAATCAAGTAATTTCAAGAGAGAAACTTACTCTTCTACCATCGCTCCCAAGCGCAATATCCTCGTCTTCTTTTTGCTGCTTTGTTGCTGCTTTCTTTTCATTCATCTCTAGTACTTCTTCCGGTTTTTTATCACATTTTCCCACAGTGGTAAACTGTTTTGCAATAAAATTCATAGACTTTTCGGTTTCCTCCGTGGACTCTTCCAATAAACTAGATATGCATAACGGCAAAAATACTGCACTAATCTGAAATAATTAGAATATCTTGAATCGCAAAAAAAAGGAGGATATTCTCCAGTAAACCCACTTCATAAAACAACTCTTTCGGAAAATCCTCAAATTCTCACAGGTAAACCGCGAGACTACAAATTATGAAAATAAACCTCTTTATCAAAATCCATACTATCAACACATGGAATTGCTTGTGCTATATTTCCACGATGCAGATGGATACAAGCTCCCGATCCACCCAAACGTGTTATCACTGCAGACGTTAGCAAACCCAAACACTGCTCAAAGACAACACAACGTGAGCCATAGTGTATACCACTAAGTGCTAATAAATGAGATAGGACGTCAATTCTGAAAATGAAATGAAACTCATATTTCATTTATGAAAAACGCCATTTGGATAGGCATTTTAAATTTGAATTAATGCATAATTCCACTAATACATATGGTAATAAGTATGATAATTCCAAAACCATTATGCTTTGATATAAGTTTAAAAGAAATGTTTACCTAAATTGATAAAATAAAAACGATATTACTAACTTATAACTTATAATGGAGAAGCTTTAGCTGCATAAAAGCATTACCTGAAACAAAAACCATACCTGAGGTGTGCGACTCTTTCAGGATCTTTTTTATAGTAAGACTCAGCAACTAAACGCAAAGTTGGTTTTAAAAGATAAACGTGATCTGAATGCTTCCTCGCTTTCTTATTGATATATTTATTTCGTGAGTAAACAGTACGCTCGGAAAACGATGCACTACCGTTGACTAATCTTGCTATCTATAAATTCCTTTCTATAAGATCCAGCGGCTTAGGAATGAAAATTAGATTGTAGTACAAAGTTAAAGTTCAAGTTGGACATACTGAATAAATACTGTGGGGACACTCACTTCTCTATCCTTGCTAAAAACTATCTTTGCTAAAAACTTCCAAATTTATTTTTGGATCTAAATTTAATATAAAAAGCTGATTTGAAATTTAAAAGTCACCTATATTTTAATATATATAGGCCAATTTAGGATTCAGGAGTATTCTTTGTCGGCTTACTGTAGCAAAATTAATCAGTAAGTTTAATGCTAAAGATAAGCTAATAAATCAGTGAGTAATTTGAATAAAGCTTATATTCAAAGTCGTATCAGCGGATCTTATCCAAAATTCTATTTTCGACCAAATATTCTATAATGCACTAACATTACCAACTGCTCCGTTCGTACGCCCGTATCTTTCATTTTGATTATTTCATCCTGTGTCACTTTTTGCTTTGATTGCACTGGATTTAAGTGATCCGTTTCTTCTGCTGATAACTTCGAAACGTTTGTTGTATTACTATTATCATTTAATTTGGATGATGAACTTCTGCTGACTGTATCTAAAAATATTGGAGACCAACTGTACTAATATGATAACATTATGTAACCACATTAACAATGAATTGGATATTTATAAGGAATCAAACAAAAAGATTGCATCCGATACAATAATACTGGAAATGCACTATCTTCCTAGAATGGATCAATCTGAAGTAAGGTCAAAAAACTAAATCCAAAAATGACTCACGAACCAGTTGTAAAAACACTTTTTTCTTTTAACTGCATGAGAATAAAAATTGTTTTCAAAATTAATATGCAGTAGTATTCTAAATTCATTCAGGAACATACCAAAGGCGAATGCAGCAGCAATATTCGCGATGCTTTCCGGTGCGACACGTGTTAACTTTCCAGCAGAAACCTAAACGGTATTAAACCAAATGAACATACTCCATCGAAACAACCGGAATAGGTTAATACATATTATTTTAAAAGTTATGCTTATAATACTGTTGAAAATTTTGTAAATTCAAATTAACTACTCATGAAATCAATTCACGTTGCACTATGTAACTATCACCTCAAACAATCCATACGGTTGATCAATTGCTCCATCAATTTCGAATCGTAACTTTTCGATTAAAATTTTAGTTTTTCGTGATATTTTGCACACGCGTAAATGTTCACCTCCCATTTTCTGGATAACAACGTGATTACCAATTCGTATCATACCAGCTGTTTGTAGGTTACTGAAACTGAATTAACAACAATAAATATGTAAATTTAGCTAATATTCATCACGAACTCCTTCGCACGTTTCCAATTTGATAGATTACTTTCAATAGCTTTCTTTCATGTTTCTAACATTGCATCTCACAAACAAACCGTTCTTGAAGCCTTTATCTCAAGAATTTCAATTAACACCGGAACTAAGATCTCAGTTTGAAACGTCTTTAGCAAAACATGAACATTTCATCAAGCACCAACCTTCTGAAATTCCCCACAGTTACAAACTCAACATTCAATCAAAAAAGATCGGTTTGGTACGAATAAAACCGTTGCTTTCACATTGCTTGTATTCACAGTGCAGTTATTTTAACAAAACTGACTAGGACACCTCATAATTTCTCCCATTTCCGCTCTAAATTTCCACTCCAAGCATCCAACAGTTGGAAACTTCTAAGAAATAATTTGCCAAAATGAAACCATTGATCCACTATACTAGAACTCAACCCACTCATTCATCACATTATCATATCATATCGGCTGCGCCATGTTCACCACTTCGTGAACTGCAAACAATCCGGAGCGAAAATCACAATATTGCCTTAACTGATCCAGAATGAAGAAAGAATTTACCCTCCCATATCCCCTAATGTTTCAGGCAGTTTGCATCTATTTCGATAGCAATTCTACTAACCGTTTTCTCCGAAATGAAAGCTGAGATCGAAACAAGCAATCATATCCATTTTGGAAGTGATCAAAAATAATGCACACGCACAATTGAGATATTCTTCCCTAACTACCCAAAACCCAGAACATCTTTCTAGTTCTTCTGCTTTATAAATATGTCGTCTTCTAACCTTTCAAATAATAGAAAAACAGACGAGGGAAACAAGCAAGCACGAATGTATGCTTTGATAAAGTACGAATTACTAGCAAATGGCCGTTACGTGATGACATTTTTTGAGCTTTTGTAATTCTCTAAAAGTATGGAAACACTTTCAATGTGCGAAAAATATGGAATGGGGAATAATAGCTGGCATTCATATTATGGTATAACGCTGCTGTGATAGTTACTATAACAGCGGTTTTACGAATGGAATGGGGTAGGGTAATTAATGCACATTGAAAAGTCTTTAAATCAGAAAAAAATGAAACAAGGAAAAACACTGAGACCACTGACATGAGTGTAGAAAAATATATTTAAATATACTAACACTGAACAGAAAACCACCACGTGAAATAGCCAAATTAGTTTGATTTTAAAATACCTGCAGCAACCCGCTACGTCACCCCTTGGTTACTAAAAATCGGTAAATATTGTACTTCTTAAGCTTGAAATATAACCTTACTTCTTCCAACTATTTCACAGTAGCACAGCAGCAAATAATGAGCGTTCTGTGGAAACATACATATCCATCAAACAACGAATCTACAATACACAAACTTCATGATTTTTTTCCTTTTACTAATGAAGAAAATTACATACACGTATTTGAGCGCACATAAAACCCCTTCTACCGCCATTATGGGGGAGCAAAAAATGAATGCGAGTGGGGGCCGACAATCAAAATTAAATCAACACCTAATCCAATATCGAAATTTGATTAAAATTGCCATCAGGCTATTTCGATATTGCACGTTTGTGCATTCAGCATTTTAGAAGAGCATGGAAATCGTCAGCAAAGTTTCATAAAAATTTTCCAACAACTCACATCAAATTATGACACTATTTTTACAGACAGAAGCATCGCACAGATATACATACTGCATTATCTTTTATTTGTACAAAAAAACAATTTTTTTTTTCTGGAAATATATGCAATTATTCCTCACAGTAAACTGTGAAGAAAGTCTGGGAAAACAGCCGTAGGCTTTCTAATTTTAAATCCCTTTTTATGGCACTTATACCTACATTTAAAAATCGCTTGATGACGTATCTTTACTACTTTTTCCTTATAATGCCAAAAAAATTATTTTCCCACTTTTATATAAAATATATTTTTCTATCCCGTAAGCTTATCATATCAATAGCTTGGAAGGCATTACCATTGAATTGACAACAGTACTGCGAAATTTGGAAAAATTATCCATTAAAAGCCAATGTACAATCTCATCTAAAGTTGGAAACCGTTTACTTAAAGTAATTAATGGAAATTTTCTGCAACATTTGCAACGCGACAACAAATCTTATAGACCTAAAAATTAAGTTTTTGGAAATTGTGCAACCCACCTGCAAGTTAATACCCCATCCAAACTTGAGGAAAAAGAGGTAAATGCAGGTAGCTAATGAATTTAATACTTATCAACACGAAAGCATGAAAATTAATTAATGACATAATTGACCATTCCATGACATGCAGCAATATCACGATGATTATTCGTAACTTTGTTGCTCAAAGTATTTTCTGCAACTCCCGTTGGTTCTGGATAGATTTTTTCCGCAACAACCGTTGATGTCGTTGCAGCGGCAGCTGTTGAATTCCGTCCGATTCGGTTGACAGCGTTTTCCTCGGCGGGTTTTTCGGTAGATAATACTGCGTTTAGAGGTGATGACGCACTACCAACGCGGCATTTAGCCTGATGTGATTGCAACTCAATTCCAATTTGCGGAGGGCTGATGAAGGACTCGCGCTCACGACTTCCACCATTTGTTTTGCTCACTGCACCGCCGCTACCTGAAGATGCAAAAGAAATGCAAACTGTCCTAACAAAGAATGAGTGAAATGCTTTTCCATTAAACAGCAGATGAGATCCAAATATTACAAGTTAAAAAAAAAGATGTTGCGGATTACCCGAAACAAGTACGAATTACGTTGCTCGCTACTAAGTCAAACTGCATTTAATATGTCGTCTGTTACTGAGGAGTTATGCTTTACAAGCCAACATACACCTGGATGAAGACGACTCAAACAACACAGTGTCGGAAAATCCCGTTACAAACATTTATCAGGCCTCCAGCATTTTATGAATAAAACTCAGAAAAAAAAAGAAACAGAATAAAGATATTAATACCAACGTCTTGCATCAACCTGTGCTCCGTTTAAAGACGGTCGACTGCTAACTACCGCAACAGGTGTTTGAATTTTTGACTCAGACATTCCAAAATAATTCCGCACTGACTGACTCTGTATTGCCGGTGACATGGTACGTGATGTTGGTGGTGACATGCTCTCACTGCCCGGTGACGAAACATCAGTTACTGGCACATAATAAGCTGTAAAATGAACCAGAAATTCCAAAGTAATTAAAAACTGTTCTCGATTCTTCGCTAAAGAACTTCAAAAATATTCAAATCGAGATTCAAATCCAACCTTTCGGTTGATTTAAAACACGTAAAATGGTAAAATTTAATCTCTCTACTAAAGCCTAGATAAGCTCACAAAATAACACAATTTGCTCATAATGTCACATCCGAAGTAACGAAGTATCATGTATTAAATAAAAAAGCACATTATTCATTTCATTACTGAAAAAGTTTCATAAAATTTGTAGAAGAAACTTACAAGTAGTTGTATTAGTAAATGGTACGTAACGATGAGTATCGCCAACAACAGGTACATATTGCGGGGCAGTGTATGTTCTGGCAACCGCTGGCATAACCGCTGTAGTGTTTAACGCTGTTTTAGTAGTTGATAATCCAGTCCCCAACAAAAGATCTCGAAGCGTTTTTGTTTCCGGTGGACAAGATTGTAATAGAGAATGCGTAATCATCGGAGAGGGCTGTAAAATGTCACGTAAGTCAATAACGACTGGATAAAAAAATTCCGTGTCGAGTGGATATTAAACCAATAAAACAAAAACAAAAAAAATTCTACATTGAATCGATATCAAGGATTTAAAAATTCTAGGACTGTACTACCCAAAATTCGCCTCTAGCAACGTAGGAAACGTACGAATTTTCTAGATTTGTTAGATAAGGTTCGACATCGCAATATAGTGTGGTACTCAACATCGTTAATTTCATTCCTAATCCGGGATTTTTTATGGTCTAGACTTCTTAATATCAATGGAATGATTTTCCCTTGCTCTCCCAGAGATTAATAGAGAGCAAATTCTAGCTTCCTTTCACATAAAATCTGGGTTCTTTCGGAAGTGATTAATAGTAATTTAATGCACAACTTGTCAGTGTTAAACATAAAATCTTTGTGTGGTTCACTAAAAAGCAACTAATACGATATTAATATGACCTTAATGCGGGCTCCGGAACCTTTAATAGCAAGTTCAAGTCGTTTAGTATCAACGCAATGCGTGGCTTGCGCCACAATGTCTGCATGAAGACCACTACTGTTTATACGCTGAAGATTCATTTCCGGTCGCGGAAGAGACGATGATAACTGTGCAGCGCTTGAGGAAACAAACGATCGTCGTCTTCCACTTGCCTGCAATGCGAATGAAAAATATAGCAAATCTCAACTCAAACATCTAATTCTTCAAGTCCATGGGAGCAGTTTAAACGAGTAAATAAACTGTTAAATCATTTTGAAACTTACTCGCGGTCTAATATTTTGCCCACCAATGATGACTTCCTGAGACGGTATGGCCAAAATTTGTCGTTCCAGATGATCCTGCCTTGGTGGTTGCGTCGTTGTAACAATTAATGCTTGAGCTTGATTCAACATACCAGGACTGTTGACAAATTCAAATGTTCGAGAAGGACGATGGATCGTCTGCTCTCCCGCCGCCAGCAACCTTGTTGCTGGGGGCAGCTGTGGCGGGAGATGCGTGTAAAAAAACGGTGATGATTCGCTGGTTTCGGGTGACAACGACATCTGTGATGGAATGCGTAAGGAATGATCCTGTACCCGTTTTTGCTGCAACTTTTCTTTCCAAATAACAGTAAACTCAATTTTAATTCAGATGATTGAAGGATATATTGAAATACAAGTGAATTTCAGAATAAATATAAATGAAAAACAACAAGACAAAGAATCACTAAATTTTCCGGGACAATTGTAATAAAATTTTCCCTAAACCCATAACATAGCGGATCCTACCGCATTCCACATATTTGCCTTTACTAATCTAACTTTAAGTTCAAATTTGTAATAACAGAACATTTTCGAAAGATGGACAACAGTTTCAAAGAGCACTTACTTGATAATTTATAGATGATGCATTTGGTAACGGAGACATTTTCTCTACTTTCCCAGCAACAGATGCAGTCAGCAAAACAGGCTGCAGGACGCAATCACCGACCGATCTTGCACTGATATTTATCGGTGGTCCGTTTTGTTGCAAACTTTAAAGATATAAAACTCTTGCTTCCAGTTAATAAAATAGAATAAGAAAATTCATCAAAAAGAAAAAGATGAGAGATGCACTCACTTGACAACTCGTAAGCGATCTGTTTCACGAATGCCATTGACTGACATGATATTTTGCGTAATACCCGAAGCTGACCCGTTATCTTCGCCAAGCACCACTACTTGTTCACCGGTACCCCTCGCTGTCCCATCTCGACCCATCTACAAAATCATTTCTTACTGAAATGCCTAGTTAGAAGTTCAATATTAATCCAATCACTGTCTAAATTTAAAAATCAAGTAGTTTAAAATTCATTATGAATTTAGATCTCTTCAATGTAATTTACATAAACTTTCAAACGTTCATTCGCTGCAAGCCACTTACACCACTTTGAAGTTTTTGCATAGAATCAGTGTCGGACATATCAAAAATCCGTTTTGCGTAGAACTCTTCCTGCCTCCTATACTCTCTTTCATCTTCATCACCCCAGTTTCTACGATTCTCATTTGAATCCGATGAATCACTGTCATCCTTACTGCTATCGACAGCTACGAGTTTGCATTGATAACTCCTGAATAATAAATTGTAATCGTTATTAAATACTAAAATATAATCAGCAATTTTTCGAGAAAGGTAACATCACGATTACGTTTAAAAAAACTAACTTTGTAGTATCAATAACTGAAGAAAATGGTGGATCCGGTGCTGCTTGTGACGTTGATGGTGCAGAAAGCAGAACCCGGTCGAATATAATCCTAGAAAACATCTAATGATTAAATGTAAATTTCAAAAAATTCACAAAATACAGAAAAACACACAAACCTTCCACCTCTACCCATCCTCCGTCTTGCATAACCAATACAGCGTACACCATTTGCAGATGGCATAAATGTGCGGTAGAAACGTTCTGCAGGACTAATTCTTGGAACTGAAAAAATTTTTTTGAATACATGAAAACAATAACCGTGAGTTAAAACCAAGCAGAATCATTGAAATTAAATTCAGAATCGCAGCTATGTAATCACACCGAAAGCATGAAACACTAATAATCCCCACCTTCCGGTGGATTTGAGAACAAACTCGATCGATACATGCACCCTCGCCGTCTCTTGAATGTATATCGGCCATCCAATGCTGCTTCCGCGTTACGTTCCGCATCAGCAGTTGAAACTGTACTTGGCGATGCTCCGGCATTCAATATATTGGCAGCAATTGCTGGCTTATTCCATAACTAAACTTTCAATCAATTATAAGGGCATTCAATCAGGCACATTTTAAGTGCACCTTAATCATACATTTATGAAATTTGCGTTTTGATACGGAAAAAACCAGTTTTAACACCATAACGTCATTTTAACTTCAAAAATTCAACTCCTGAACTGCCTTCCTCGTTTACAAACCCATAGTGGTCTTACTTCTGCATTCCTTCTCAACCATGCACGGCTGACCAAATCTTTATCTGCTTCAGATGTCGAAGTTTTGGAATGTCGTTTTCGCTTCTGTCCTTTGATTTTCGTTGGTGACACGCTACTTGACAATTCATCCTGAAAATTGATAACATCGAATATCAGATAGTGATTATTAAATAATAAAATTTCTCCCATTCCTTCCATTTTCCCGAATAAATCATTTGAGCAAAACAGTAAAAATTCCGTATAAATATAAAATACTTGAAAGAAAAAACATACTTGGAGCAACAAGCGTCCAATTGATCAACCTAAGGCATTAAATTTTAACAAAACTAAACGTTAACCTGTGATTCTTCTGTAGGGCTCACCGTCGCATTGCGTTCCAATTTCATTTTAGATAGTATGTGATTGTAAAGGACACAACTGAAATCACAAACATTCCATCTACATTTGCATATTTTGTCATCTAATCCTATGACGGTCTGTTTCGTGTGTTCCCTGAAATTAACGAAAGTTACTTTTATAATAACTAAGTCGCATAAAAATTCACCGAGACATAATCCTAAAAACTGGAACGAAGACTGAAATCTGGAGTTTGCTTACCTTCGTCTGAGCATATCGAACAGGATAACAACCCTACTGAGATCATGGCCAAGTTTCAGTATCTTTTCATATGAATCTTCATCGTTCTTACGATTTTTTCTAGTCTGCATTCGTTCCAAACGTCGTCGAAACGCAACATAAGCAATATCCGAACCCGAAGCATCCCGACGCGCATCTGTTTTTACCCGTGGAATCAATGAGGCAATCTTATGCGATGCTGCTGCATCCTAAAATGTTTCAATCTCCTATAATGATTCCAGGGTTCATATTACCAATAAACAAAACACGCGGACTGCAAAATCTTGCCTTTAGATTTACTTCAGACTACAGAATTTTTGATTCATTCCAGACTTCGGAGAAAAACCAACCTTGCGCTTCTGTAACCAGTAATCATAAACATCATCAACGAGATCTGTTTCGAAATCTTTGAGCAATGAACGTGCCTCGTTAGGTTGACATATTTGCAAACCACTGCTGGCACCCTCCAGCAATTCCATCATCTTTTCGAAATCACTTTCTGCACTAAATCCCCCACGTTCGGCCAACCATGCTTCATCCTCACTATCGATATCGTAATCAGGTTCCTCATTTCCAAGAGACAATGAAGCTGTAAACAGTATCAATTAATGTGAATTAAATAAGGTGCAAAACAAATTCCTTCAAGAGTGAGATATCAAAATAAACAATATTAAGCGATAACATTTAGCTTGACTTTTTCGAAAAATGTTGAAATATCAATATTTTCGAACTTGTCGAATGAAATAAACGAAACCACTTGTCATGCAATAATATAAAGAAAAAACAAGATTAAAAATCGAGAAGAAAAATAATCAAAGAGAAATTCATAATACAATCAGTAATTTGCGTAAACTTAATTCTCTTTATGGTGAATTATTACTTTATTATGTAAGAAGCAATAAATTCTCCAATATCTAAGATACTCTGCAAAGTTCATTAATATTTCATTAGGTTCGGGATTAGATGAGAGGACAAAAAGAAAAATTTTTTTATTCGCTTATGTCTTCCCTAATAATTATGATTCATTTTATAATAAACCAAAACAATGCTAGTATAATAGAAAAAAAAGGATATATATTAATGCTCCTCCAACCATTTTGAATATTTATCAGTTAGTCCACACTTTCCGAATCAACCCCTAATTGCAATCTTCTAATTCTAAAAGCCTCCGAATTTTCCGAAAACAAGATTGCAAAAGTTCCCCGAAACAGTTCCATATTTCTGATAGATTCAGAATCTATTGGCCGACCGACTTGGAATTTTTTTTACCTGTTTTCTTCAAGTCTTTGGAAATACTTTAGAAATAGCATATTTCACTCTCTTACGGCAATAAGAGACCAATTTATCTCATACGGAAAAGGAAAATCACAAATTTTGATATCTAATAACCAAAAAAGCTGCAATAAAAAGTTTACTGATTTGCAATCTTCAAAACTTCTAACAAATGAAGTCAAGCATACTAAGATTCATTTACAACAAATATGATCGGGAAGGCTTATTAGAGGCTACCTGATAACATACAATAGCAATATACAGCCTTTCACACTCTTTTTATTACATACACAAATACAAATTGAGACAAAATCTTATTTGACTTAATGGTTCTATAAACACTTCGTTCAATGCATGAAAATGACAACCATACACTCTGTTATGTCATTCAGATGAGTTCCGTCCAAGCTCTTACGTATCTAATTTGTCCTGTTCTCTGCTGCCAGTCACAAATCACAACAATATTTATAAAAAGGGAATTGGTTTCAAATATTATGTAAAAGGAAAATATCGCACCACGAAAAAACTATGTTGCAACAAAAAAATCTATTTTCTTTATAAAGTCACTTCTCATTCACAGTTCAAGAATTTGCAAAAAGCTCAAAATTTAAATTTCGATACTTGGAAAATCGACAAAATTACATGAGAGAGAAGTAGAAGGATCAAATGGCATAGAGCCGAAGCTTTCATACCTTGTACTTTGATGAGCTGATTGATAGATGGTGCTGGTTGTACTGGATATAGTGCATCATAATATCCACGATCGACAGTGAAAACTTTTGGCGTTGGTATGACATGATTTTCTACAGCAATACCCGATGTACTAGCCTGCTGCGCAAGGATCGCCTCTTGCAAATGAGACTCCTACAATTTACAACATCAAAATCCTGAATCTAATTTGACAGTAACAATTATGGACAAAAAACAAAAATGAATGAAAAAATTTCCATCAGATTGTTGCAGCGAGGACAAAATTTCCAAATATCACTTGCACAATAATGCATAAGCACACGCTCAAGATGTTTCGAAATCTATACTTCAAAAAACCTCTCATTCTGGACGATGATTACAATACAAAATGAAAAAAGAGCTTTTTTTGATAGGATTTTATCAATGAATGGTGCAAGAAAATATTGTGTCAAAAAAGTGAAAGTTTCAAAATCAATTGTTATAACAACGAACTATTACAACTCAGAGATAAAAAAGATTATATAACCTGAACGATAAATGAAATTAAACGGGAACTTCCGAAAAAAAAACCGCACACCATTATGAAAAGTTAACGAGAATCAGTACAGTAAAAGTTTAAACACAAAATTGTCAAATTCTTATGTAACTCGAAAAGAAATCCCATAATTGGCCACTAAAAATTTGAATTTTAAACCTTTATAAAATTGAATTACTTAATATCCAGTTCCAATAACAACTACAAATCCACATTGTCATAAAATATATTTTCGTATATTATATGAGCTATTCTAGATCCAATAGCCCATTAAGGCAAAACACTTATCAACCAGCAAACGTTTTCGTTACTGACAGAAACAATGCTCACATTCCTCTTGTAATGCTATAATTGTTGCTGCTGATATCAGGCTTTTTTATAATCATTCTTGTATTATTACAGCATTTCACTGATTACCATCAGCATTAGATGATCGCTGACCTCTAAACATGAACCACTTCCTTAATCGACAATCATAAAATACCTCTCCTATTCTCATTCCCACCTTTCGATCTCGTAATTTTTTCTACTTTTAAGCTCTACCGCACAGTATTTCACTTATGCATAAAAGAGCCGGAGTAAGCATAGAGCAGAAGGATGACGAAATGAAGAAATCAGGAACAGATATCCAGCAAAAAACCAACCTACTGCTGATGATGCTTTTCTCCCAATCATAAAAAAATAACCTGCAAATAATATTAAAACATTATCCAACACTAACGTAAATTAATCAAAAATATATTTATATTTTCTTAACTGTGCAGGATATCATGACCAGATAACAAGTTGAAATTAGAAGTTTTAGCGATCTGTCAAAGAACAAAAGTATCCCAAAACCATAAAACGAAAGAACCACTGAACTTCAATGCAAAGTATCTGTTTTTTCGGATGAATCGTGAATTAGGTAGTTTCACTGTTTCTATGATGCAAGGTACAATTTTCCAGCAGGATGGGAAGAAAGCTTTAGCTGCCAGTATAATATATATACTTTAGATTAGATCATTATTACCTAAACAAAAATCCGCGCCAGTAATTTAATAACAAAGAACACTGAACGACTACTATGAATGAATCAAAATTAGGAGACTAAAACCTTATTCCGAGTATAATAATAATACAAAACAAACAAATATTTAGAAATAGATTACTTGCAATATGAAATCCATCCCGCAGAAAAATCTTCAAACATAAAGAATATTGATAAAAAGACATTTACTCAAATCGCTTAAGGATAGCATGCAAAAGTTCTTCGACTTTTTAAAAAAATTCATTAGAGATTAATCGAACCGCCCAGCATTCACACAAATATGACAACAATATAATTATTCTTCGAAAAAACCTTCTCAGCAAATTCCTAAAATAGTAAAATATATACCACTCATACAGCATATTTTCTGCGATAAAAAAAAAAGATCTCAGCAACAGGGAATGAAAAAATGAAACCAACGGCTATATTATAACGACATTTTAGATTGGAGGAAGAAAGCTCAGAGTTAAAATCGACAGAATAATACTAGAAAATAGCGAAATTGTTTGATCTTTCCAGCTGCTACGTCTAACATTGCGTGTTGTAACTCGTAAATCATAAATCGTAAAAGTCCAACACATTCTTTTCTCCCATTCCTTTATTCTACTCAATATCTGTTTGATAAATGAGTTCAACTGTATATAATGATAAACTATTGAGCATAATTAGAAAGTCTTTGGAAAGTCCACTGCAACGATTTTCAAGCTATCTTTTCTCGCCAGCTGTATCAATGCTTACGATCATTTAATTTGATTCCTGACTCAAAAAATCTTTAGAAAATCTCAATTCTAGGAATCAATTACAATTTTTTAAATGGCTAACTTGATGCTTCCGCGTTGATTGCTACTCTAATACAGCTGTGGCGTGTAAAACGTGCATCCTTCCGAGTAATCAAATCTTTCATTCGTTGTACTAAACCTTCTGAGTCTATCCAGGTAACTTATATTTCTGTTCAAGAATTAAGAGACCTTAAAATATCTTAAATTATTTTTAGAAGGCAACCTAAGATCAAATGAATGATTTCTCAGCGGAACAAAATAGCTACAATTTAACAGCAGATGTGGATGGACAGAAAAAATTCCAAAATTCCCATGGTTGTAAAGAAACCATTAAATACCATGTAAGCGATAATGCTACAGAGTAAAATAGAAATAGAAGGGGGGGAGAGAGAATGCTGCTAAAAATGTGTTTGAAAATTTGACTATGGTAGGGGAGAGCTGTAAATCGCCGTTTATCGAGGAGAGGATAGGAGAGGAGGATATGGAATTATCCGTATGACACGATTACTAAGCTAACAAATGCACTGGAAAATAGTACAAAAAGAACAGAAAATCAGAGAATCGTTTAAAGCAATAAAGTAGCATGGAAGTGTATGATGTGGGAGAGGAAGAGGGCACCTACATTTTCTTCATCTTTTTCCATACCCGTTGGCATTTGTGCCACTGCCCGATTGATTGGTGTACATTCGGCCAGATCGGGTAATTCATCAGCGCAATATACGGGCATCGATTTCGTCGCATCCAAATTTCTCGCCCGAAATGACAGCTTACTTGTCGTTGCCATTATTGCGATTTTATGTATTATTGTTGCTTCTGCTTTTCTTCTAGCCCGTTTAATCTAAATCCAAGTAGGGCTGCTACTAATGATGCTGCTCGTAGTAATAATAGTAGTGGTAGCGGAATATAATGCGACCGGTACCGCCGTTAAATACAGTTGCTGCTGCTTTCTTATGCAATAAATTCAGACAAATTTTTTCGGCGGCTTGTAACCGTGTATCAGGTGGGTAGCAACAGCAGCAGCTGCTGCTACTACTACACCTTCAGGCACCGTTCAACCTATTATTATAACGAACTGAAATCAAACTAACGACATCATTCCTACATCTTCCGGCAATTACAGCGAAACAGCAGCGTGAATCGAGAAAATAGAGCGTAACAGCAACTAGATCTCTTTAAAGTGCCAAATATGCCTATCCCCCAAGCAATGTATGTCACGGATGGGTACTCCTCCGCGGCAAGGCGGGGAATGGAACTTCTCCAAACTTTCCGTTTTCCTCCTTTTTTCTCTCTCAAGCTAAATTCACGGTAGAAATACTACTACGACGACCATAACCAAAACGCTCAATATTTGACGATATGTCAGGCTGCCGTTGCAACGTGCTGCAGCACACGTATGTGTGTGTGTGTGTATGTGTATGTGCGTGTATGTGTGTATGAGTGTGCCAAAAATGTAACCGCAGAGAGTGTATTGTATAGCGCTGCGGCAATGTCCGGGAAGGGGGCGCCCTCCGGGAGAGACGCAACCCACCGAGTGTGCACACATAGACATGGGGGGAGTGTGGCAGGGCACACCTCTCTTCTATACATTGAGTGGGAGGCGGGGCGCACCCATTCGATCGATTGTAGAGAGGCTTTGGCAGAGGAGGAAGGGAACGGCAGACAGAAGACGCGTGGGCAGTACGCGTAAGCATGCGGCGGGGAGAGATGATGTATTTGGTGGAGGGAGCGATACGCTGTACGACCTCTGAGGGAAGCGTACGGAGTGACAGTGAAAGAGTCTCCCAGCACAAACAGCCTCGCCCTTCGAAGGGCCTCTCCCACCTCAACTACATCTCATTTCCATCCTGTTCTCAGCCCGCTGCAACGGGGGACCGTCCTCCATCTCACAGCCAATTGCTCCCCGGGACGACGCGCCATATGCTTGGCTCACCAGCCGACGGCAACTGCTGACACACACCCTCTCCATCGCCTCACTCCACAACAAATGATATGATGACGATGAGTCATCCACTATACACACACACACCGTTGCGCGTACTCAACAGGGGACCGTATAACTGCAAACATTTCTCTAAATTATTCGGGGCGTTTTAGAATGAGCAACTCTGTTACCCAGAAAGGAGAATATAAAAATGGGGCACGAAATATGGGGATGGACGAAGAGAGAGAGAGGGAGAGAGAGCACATCGGTACTTCCATTGCAAGGGACCGTATCATTTCACTCTTAAGCATTGCTTACAACAGAGGTTTTTTCTACTCCTGAAATGTTGCAGATCAAGTAAAATCATCATGCACATATACTCAGTTCTCAACATTTTCAATTTCAGACTTTCTCAGGTCACTCACTAATAAAAAACCAGAACACTTGGAATAAAATTTGGAAAAGTATAAACAGTTCTTTCTGGGTTGCCGATGTTAATCTGAATCACTTAAAATATCATCTTACAAATAAAATCAAGAAAAAAGAGACAAATATTAGTGAACAAAGTTTATGTCAAATTCAGAACCTACCAATCAATCTAATTCTAATACGTTAATGGTCAAATCCAAAGTATTATCTATCGAACCAACTACTTAACAAACTATTACAATTTCGAAAAACATGATTCGTAGTAAGTCGGAGAGATTGGATAGTTTGTTTGATCGCTAACTCAGAACATTAAAATTTTGAAATCCTACACTTATCCAATAACCTTTAGAATGCAAAAATATATCTTCACATCTTACTAGTAGGAGGAAGTATGAGACTTTAATTTTTGTTAAATAATCCCTCAAGGTAGGAATAGAACTGCTTCCTCGCAAAGACAATTTATAACATCTTGAAAAAACTCGCCCTAATCAGAAAAGTTGAAAATTTAAAAAAATCGATTTAATCACAATAAGTGAAGAACAACTTGAAAAAATTCAACTTAATCAGAAATCCCTTTGTTTACATTACTTCATAAAATTAAGCACTGAAAAACTAAGAAAACTGAGAGATAGTAATTCAACTCAATCCGGGATAGTATCATCAGTTCTGCTTATATATGAAGAAAAAAAGACTTACTTATCATTGCATAAATCTGTTATCAGTTTCACCAAGATGGATTCATAATAGCAAGGAATTCAAATCAATTATACACTCGATTCATGAAATAATCCACACCTTTTCGTATTGACTTCAACAAACAGTATGAAATTAATAATAGTGGATGATAATGCCATTATTAATAAATTGATGGCAAGAAGAAAATATGATAACCACAAATCCTGGTAAAAGAGGTTAATGGCCTGAAATCAAAAAATATTATGAAGCAAATGATATGCAATTTCTGGATGGAAACCTCAGAAGGCAAATTCTTCCATTTTTATACCACAAATTATTGCAAAATTATTCGTCTGCTACTTTTCAAAATGATCGAGGGAAGCGGAAAGAGCGTCAGTCTTGCACAACAACAAACTGACTGCCAGTCCAAACTTTTGAAACATATTTTCCAAGTATGTTTCAAATTCTTTAGACTGATTGATCAACACTCTTGTCTCAACAAACATAGTTTACAATGCAACCAAGAGCTATCGATGTTCAACAGTTTACTATTGTAAAATATTTTCGAATGTTACATAAAGTTTAATAAAGAAAAGAATTATATTAGGAAAATCAGTTTCAAATACTACTTCACAGATAAAATGAAACCGAGAAGATATATTTACAATGACTGCTGTCATTGCCAGCTTTATATAAGTTAACACTTGAATGCAACTAGCTGCTAAATATATGAGTGCATCCAAGCTCCCTCTTAATCCTCCCTTAGACAAGTAAGCAATAAGGAATTCTAATTCGGAATCAAGTTTCCTGAATAAAGCGGTTAGATTTTAGGAAACCAGCCTAACCTTATATTTCCAATAATTATAGCATATCGATTCTCTAATGAATGTTATGAATTTCGTCGAAAAGTGGTACAGTTACCTAAAATATATGAAATGCTTCTGCAATTTTGATATGTATTGGCTTTGAAAAATTATGGGTATAATCTACCCATAATTTTTTAAAGCAAATATATATCAAATTTTTGGAGTTTCTTCGAAGACACAAGACCCTAAAAAGCAAAAATATTATTGAGAACAATGGAAACTAACCAAACTAAGCTTGAATAAATAGCTGATGATTAACTTGGAACGATGTGCATGAAATAATTCTAGAAGTTCATGACGGGCAATTTTTGCGGTGACCATCATTAGCACTTGATGGTCTTGAAAACCGGCTGACCCAATGTAGACAGCAGATATCACCAATTGCACATTTCTCGTAACTGTTTTACTCCAGTCTGAAAATTTTCCATAAAACTATACGAAGTAATCATCACCTATACCTTAACCATATTGCATTTTATGTATCCCATACAGTCCTATTCAGACCAAAATTCAAAAATAGCTAAAAACGAGTCTAAATGAAATGAAACGGAAACCATGCTCTCTCATGATCATTGTGATCCATTTACTGGAATTATTGAAAAGAACAATATCATAACCAATTAACATTAAATCCCTTCAAACTGATCACCGAAATTCACTTATCCTCTACTCTGTTATAGCAGCAAAGTTAAAACACATTAACTTATCAGCCTTAAAATATTCAATAAATAATAACCATTTTTATCTTCTTCTCAAGAAACGTTTAACGTTCCCTCAATTCCAGCCAAATGATAGAGAAAGTAAATGGAATGGATGAGGTATACGAATGATTTAGCTCATAGAAAAAAGGAAGCGGAAATTGCATGAATGAATATGAAAGTATGGTAATCCTCAACGTTTATCTACAGTTCAAAGGTTAACAGATAATTATAAAATCACCTAGATGTAAGTTAACCTGGATTTATCTTACATCACAATCCCTTGTTTCTCAAAACTCAGGACCATTACATTCATAACTATGTAAGGTTGGAATGATTCCCTTGACAGTAATATCAATGCAAACGAAAATGTCGTTCTCCCATTAAACTTGGATGAATATCAAGTAAAGGTGTCATCTAGAAGTAAATGAAAACAGTCCATTTGATCCATCTATCATCCATGAGTCGAGATATAATTGGTCGTCTAAAAAGGTTAAGCTCCTCATAAGGAAACATACCGGAATAAATGAGAACGTTGTGAGGAACCATCTTACCATCCGGCAGGAACAATGAATAAAAGAGTAGAGACAACAGGAACTGATGTGCCTATTGTCAGCGCTGATTAACGTGATATTCCCATACGGATCAGCACCCACCCACCTGTACCATTCTCTGGCATTGACTCCATTCGGACGCTGGATCAGTCGATCGGTTGGTTGTTCGGTCGGCACCCGGTTGGTCGGTCAGTCAGTCGATCGGTCGATCGCTCGTCCGTCATCGTTGCTGCGCTCCTTTTCCGCTGCTTCCCTCCCGAGCATAGTGCCATACTTACATACACAGCAGACAGACATGCACACACATGATTCTGAACAGACACCCACATCCTAAGTATCATACATATTATTGTGTGTGTTTGTGTTTTTATCTGTCTTAAAGATATTTGAAGAGAGAAAGAGACAGAGAAACACCTGCAGGTACATCCCATCCATTCACACATGCTTTAAAAGTAGCAAACTGGTTGAAAGATTGCGTGGAATTCGAGGATACGCTAAATGCTTCTCGAATAGCGCCACGTCAACGCCAACGTGAAAGATGCACAGGTATGACAGACAGGTTAATGAGTGACCTTATCCTTTCCTGTCTTAAAATGATATTTGAGAAGTAGCGGCAGGAATAAATGTCACTTAGAATTATGGTTTATGTCATATAACCGAGTGATTGTTGACTTTTATGGCTAATTCACTTGTCTTCGTAATCGAGAAGTCATTTAATACTGCCTCAATTTATTGATGAAGAGTTCTGATAAACATTGATAAGTCTCTGATAAATGTTGATTTAATCGGAATATTATGTTCCTTATGGGTGAATATAATTCATTTACATTTTGTACGGAAAAACAGCTTCTCCAAACGATGGACTTCTCATACAAATTTGTTAGTTCGATCACCCGGTTATCTAAGAGTTTTGGTAATTCCATCATGATCATCATCTATAGAAATCATCCAGGTACCATAATAGAGATAATGAAGTGCAAATTTTTATATTAAAGAATTTTGAGAAAGAAATGAAAATCTACAAAGAATTTAATTTACTAATCTGAACATCAGTTAGAATCAGTTCTACGAAGTAGTTATCGACAGCACCAAAATAATTAAATCAAGAGGAAGGAAAGAGGCAGATTTTTGTGAGTAGAAGACAACTCTACGGGATTATTTATTTTCATGGCGAAGCATTCGATTCACGGCGCAGCGTGTTCAGAGATAGTTTAGACCGGTCGTGTCATTAGTGCTGGCGCTGCTGTCCCTCTCTTCCTGCATGTTGCGTGTCGTGTTGATTGTATTGGGGATACAAAAATCACACTACTAATTATTGGAAAAAAGCGTGTATTGCTGTCCTTAATTGTTGTGCTCATATTATTATAGTGATGGAAGGAAAAGAAATTAATGATGAAGACGAGGAATCGCTTAATGAGGAGGATATTGTACGCATTATTCCCTTGTGCGATAACATGAATGGTTCAGAAGTGACCGATATAGCATGTGGTCTTTTGGAAGCTGGAGGTATGATAAATCAGTCAATTTTTTTGTATTGCTGAAAAAATATATCTCTGTTAATTTGTGTACTGGATAGTGTTCGCCTTAACTGCGCAAATGAGCAGCTTTTTCAGTCATTTCCTTCCTTTTAAATCTTCCGCTTGGATAAAGTTTGAAAGAGAGAAATGAATATTAGAACTGAAAAGAGATTCAGGTGGAAATGTAGAATTAATCGAAGCTGATGGTAGAGGGATGGATAACAGTGAAAACTTTCCGAGTGCGATCACAGAAGGTGATAGTATAATTTCGGCATGTGGAGATGAAGCTTTCGTTGTTGTATGTTTTCAAGATCAATGGCTTGCTGTCGGTGGGAAAGATGACCAAGCCGTTTTGTACAACTTGCAAAGTAATTCTATGTTGTCGAATGAATGAATTACTTAAACTTGAAATTGATTGAAAAGTTTGTCTGTTAGGGTCCCCATATTTTTTTCATTCTCTGTAGTACCAACTTTTCTTAGAAAAGATTCTCAAATCGAATTGGAGTAGTAAACTTTGTTATCTTCTGCGGTTTTTCTTTCAAATGAAAAAAAAATAGAAATAGAGAAGTTTGACCTATCTTAATACATTAAATGTATCTTTCATCGTCTGCGAAATATACTCCGATGTAATCTTGTCTAGTTTTTATTTCTTATAATTTGTATTTTCAAGGCTTGGAACTGGTTTTAAGAATTGATGAACACAGGGATAGTGTAATATGTGCGCAGTTTAGTGCGAAGGGACACTTACTGGCCACTGGCGATATGAGTGGCTTGATTATAGTAAGCAGTATTACGGACCTAAGAAGTTGTTTTTCGGTGAGTCTTGCCAAAAGTATATAAATAAATTTATCTATTTTGCTTATATCATTTTTTGACATTGGTTGAGAACAATTTTTATTCTTTATGTGTCATGGATATAAAGTACGAAGGTGGAAGCTTTTGCGTTTGGGGCAAGAACTTGGTTCAAATTTTTACAGTAATTGTTTTTTTGCACATTAATTGTTTTAAAATGGCGTGAGCATTTAATTTTAAGATTGATGACTGTGAAGAGTTATCGTGGATGCAGTGGCACTCATCTACAGACATTTTGCTTGCTGGCGGTAAAAATGGTATTTGGATGTGGCTTGTTACGACCGATACTATTCGACAAACAAAGGTTTTTATTATTTCCTCTTTCTTTGCAGCATTCATCGTGTATATTTATTTAGTTACATTGGTTATGATTTTTAATTCTCTGTTCATAATTTCAGTAAGTGAATAGCAGTTTACTTTATTCAATAACCATAATTACCGGTTGATCACTTATATTTGAAGTACAGGTATACATATCTGATTCGCCTATTGCATCCGTCGACGCTAAATTGCTAAATGATGGAAAACGACTCCTTTCTTGCTATGAGAATGGTTCTGTAAGATTATGGTCTCTGAAAGACGGAAAGTCGATTAGCATTATGACGGGAGCTAAAAACGCTACTTGTTTGGATATTCATTATAGCTCACCTATGGCAATAGTTGGAGATCTTATGGCACGTTGTTATTTTCTGAATATAGAAACCGCCAAGATATTAAGAATATTTACAGTAATTGAAGGAGCTTCGGTAAGATTTTTTGTCTATCAAATTATTTTCTAGTGGCATATTCACATTCTCAAAGCATTTATTTGCGCACTAGATGTGTTAGGGTATATGTAAATAAATCATTCTACAAGTTTCTAGGCTTCCGAGGTGACTATTGAATGCGTAAAATTTTGTCCAGAAAAAGAGCCATGGTTCGTCGTTGGTACTAATTCTGGTCGTCTGTCAATCTATGATTTTAATACCAGTACTTTACGTCATATTCTGAAAGATGACACTGATCCAGTAGTTACCTGTTGCTGGTATATCACAGATTTAAATAAGATGTACATTATTAATGCTGGTTACAGTGGAATAGTTAAGATTTGGGATAGTCGAAGTGGATTGCCTCTCTTAGTAAGTTTTCATACCTTTATAATTCAATTTTGATCCATATGTAACTCACACAAAATTCTGTTTTTGTATTAAGATCAAGCAATTAAATCGGAGTATTCTGGCCTCAATTTGTTTTTTCCATAAAGTTTAATGAACGGAGTACTTGTCACTATTCTGAAATTATCTTATTTTTCTTTCACATCTTCAGAAACTTGCTTGTGTTTAGTGTAATTTTTAACGTTTAACTTTTCCTAACTGAAAAATGATCAGCTTCCCGCTTTTTCAGGTAGTGTTGTCACAGAGTATTGTTGCGGAAAATTCTCATTTGCTCTCAATGGATTTGTCTATAAAAGGACCGGCTTTATATACGTCATATAGTTCTGGACAGTTTTGCAAGTTTTCTCTAAACCGATAAAATTAATCCATTGGTGCTCTCATTTTAGAATTCACTCATCATCAGTTTAAGATTAGGGAAGTCAGAAATTTTTTCATTAGTTATTTTTATCATGAAATGAATAGTCTTTCTGTGGTTTGTTGCTCATTTGCACAAGAATTTGTTTGCAATTAAGGAGCTGCGAATCAATAGATTCTCTTCGATTTGTTGTTTTTGTTGGTGTAATGTTGTTTATGTCTATGTAATAAATAAATTTTTCAAGAATTTATAAAACTTTCATAACTCGATAGCCGGGAATCGTCGTATATTTTTTATGCAAATTTTTATGCAAAAAAAAAATTATTGTATAAAAATGATTGCATGATATTCATTTACTCTCTAATAATGAGTGTCTTTTAGTTTTTTTTCTTTACGCGTCACGTATTCTTCCTGTCTTCATGCAGATTCATACTGCATTTCATAATTGACACATGCATGCTTTTTTGACAGTTCAGATATCGATTTAATTTTGATTTTGAATATTAAATTTTAGATGTCGTATCAACTTTATAGATCGACAACTTTGGGTATGGCTCTTCGAAGTACTTTGGATGAATTTGTTGAGGCCAGTTTCTATCGCTCTACACATTTTTCCATCTTTTTTCATGCACAAAACTCTCTTAGTGTTTCAAAGTAGCTGTTATATATTAATATAGATATGTTTATTTAAGGACGGTACAATCACACCTTCTTTAGCTCAAACTGTACTAACTACTTTCGACAAATGCATCAATAGAGCATTATCTCAACGAGTTAAAAATAAAGTTAATTTCAAGGTTAGCGAGATTTTATATTGAGCGGTGCTTAGATTCTCATATGAAAATAGTTTTAGATAGGAGTTAAGCAGTTTCTATGTATGCCATGAATACTTAATGTTATTTAAAATAGTGATCTTGATCGAGATTCTTGGTATCTCGGTTCCGTATAAATCACAAAATATTGAGTTCAGCGAAGGAAAATTAACAAAGTAAGTAGTACGTAGTTAAGAGGGAAATGGAAAGATTAAAATTTGATTTGGATGCTATATCCTTTAAAAGTGCTTTGTGAGAATTTTTAATTTGTGGAAAGAGAAAGTTGGACCAGAGAGAAAAATGAGAAAAAAACCTGAAATCTTCAGAAAATTTTTTTTATTTCTTATTACTTTCACTGCAGGCTGACAAACTGAAAGCATATAGATTTTGTGACAATGTATGGACATTTGTTATGGAAAACGTTGAATTCCGTGATGTAACACAACCGGTAGATGGCGTTGTTGATCGCGTGAAAATTGTAGCATGCGATGCAAGTGCCGCAAAATTAGCCAGCACGTAGAACATGTAGAACGATATTTATGGATTGTATAATGTTCTTTGTTTGAATATTATGCTAACTGATGTGTTGCTAGTTGATAATACTGATCGGAAAAGAATTCTCTGAATAAAACTTACTTACGTTAGGATGTGTACCGTTTGGTGTTGATGTACAAATGCTTTATGCAACAGAAAAAGTATTGATTCAAATAATGTAAAAAAAAGAAATTTTCAGTCTGCTTTTAAAAAAGTTCTTATGTTCAACTCCCACTGTGGTTCATATTTTTCATTAGCTTTCTTTAACACCGATGCTGGTATTGAAACAACTGGTGACATAGTAAAATTGATTAAGTAAGATCGATTTCTCATTATTCTAAAATATTTCGACACTTTCAGTTATACATTACGAGCTTCTCGTATTTGCTTTTTTTAGAAATCATGATTATTTGGATAAGTACTTGCTTTCTGAGTTGATACTGTAGAAATACTTTTGTATTCAATTGAATATCCAGTTGGCAGTCTGTTTGATTTTCGTGAAGGATTCTGTGGATTTGATTAAAAATTCCTTCTGCATCTTGAATTGCATTTCGAATTTGTTTTAGCCTGTTGTCTTCGGTTTTTACTAAACGGTGAAGATATTTCAAAGGAATGGATGTAGAACAGAGTTAGAACGGATCCTCATAATTGGTATCCTCGTCTTTTATAGTGAAATACCAATAGACGGAGATTTACTAGGATGAGAATGTTTACAGTTCAACCCATTAATACATTGTAAAACTAAGAAATCGGTTGTGAAGAGATGATTTAAGATAATGTCCACAAAATGTTGAGGTCAAATAAGATTTATGATGAGGTTTAAAAAATATTTAGATATGATTTATAGGTATGTTTACCTAAATTTGCCATGTAGCGAAAACTTATTACAAATTATAGCATTTTTAGTTTAACGGTTTAGGAGAATTATTTTATAATTGAAAAGATTAAAGTTTTCATGAATCCTTCGGATTTTCAGACAAATAATCTTGAAAGTAGAAGATGAAGAAATTCTATTCTAACATGAAAGTAATGAATTGATTTCATGTTCGTTTACATCATACTGATTTGTGATTCGCTCTTTTAGTTTATCGATTCGTTTCTTTCTTTTCATCTTTAAATCAATGTTTTTAGGATTTCCTTTTATCTTTTAAAGTTTAATTATAATTATAGTAAAAGAGTGTCATTAAATGCATTTTGATTCATCCATGCAATAAACAGACTTTTTAACTGCAAACTACTGAATTTCAATAAAGTTTCCCGCTATTAGGATATGAAATCCATTGCACGTGATACGATGATCATTGCTTTAAAGATTGAATAAACAATTTTAAGGTTTAAAAACAAATGTTGAATTAGTATTTGGAAGAGTGTATATGAGAAGGTTAGAATCCAAAGGACAGATTAGTTTGGAAGAAT
Source organism: Cruorifilaria tuberocauda (assembly GCA_013365365.1). Lineage (NCBI taxonomy): Eukaryota > Metazoa > Nematoda > Chromadorea > Rhabditida > Onchocercidae > Cruorifilaria > Cruorifilaria tuberocauda. The sequence goes on from JABVXU010000069.1 coordinate 174,923, forward strand.
TTTCAAACTTAGTGATAAAGCTTGACTCTTTCTGTGATACGTCATAATCAAGTGTGAGAAGAATTCATTGTTCTAAAATCGCTCACTGATAATGAAATGCAATTTTGAGATGGCGCATTTAAAATTATTAATTTCTTTATTGCAATATTGCAAAGCAACGTTTTTTGAGTTGATTTTCCATTCCGATTTATTCATTTGCTTCACCTTTTAGCATCCTTCAATGCGCCGTTCATTTCCACTGTTATTCTTTTGAGTTTCGGGACTTTATTCTACAGCTTATATGGCTTAACTGCAATCGGATGTAATTCATTATTAGTTGGTACATCAAGATCCCGCATTCCCGTTCATTCAGGAAATAAATATAGGATATTCGAGGAAAATCTATGATATTAATCGCTATATTCTTACTATATTAGTTTTAAACAAGCTCATAGTTTATGCAATTTGAAGACTAAAGAATGACGAAATTTAAATAAGTTGTTAAGATGTAAAGTGTATATATTAGTTATTTAAATTAGTTTCAAAGTGTACTTTTTTTAATCAAAAATAGTCCATATCCTTCAAAATTTCTAAATAACTAAAACAATTTTTTAAAAAATGAGAAAATTTTCTCATTCTTAAATAAAAAAGTAATGAAGCAAAAATAAAACGATTTCATGTCATATATACTGACGTCATGCTTCTTCGAAAAGCATCTCTTCCTTAGTTACCATATTTCAAATTTCACATACTTCTTGAATATTCCTGTGGTGAGAACATATTAAAAGAGAGATACAAATTGCATATACGTTCTTTTTAATGAAAAAATGCGAAAATTTCTATATCGAAAGGATTAAATTAAAAATAAATCTTGAAAAAATCTTGTTAAAAAGAAGCCAAAAATTAAAATTAAAATAATCAAAACGAAAATCCAAAAGGACAAAATTTCCATAAAAAGAATTTGTTTTAAATTTACAACCTCCCGTAGTGATAATAAACTCTTTCACGAAGTAAACAAGCATTTCTCTATTCTTCAGCATCCTTTCGTCTTTATATTGATTGATCGGAAGTGAAAAATGAAACACAGTATTTTAATTACTTACGGTATGAAATGCAATCTTTAAATGTGGACTATTTTTCTATGTTGCATGAATATCAGTTGAATTTTTCACTTAACTTTAATATCCTAATTTCACGTCCAATCTACTAAATGTCTACTTTTCTATCTCATAATCATTCAAACAAAACTTGTCGTTAAATATGGTCATTTCTAGCAATCCTAATCGCTTTAATAGATCTGAAGTAGTCTTTTAACCTTTATCATCTCATTTAATAGAATTACATTTCATTAGTTCGGAAGGTCAATCGTGAATTCATTTTTATAGTTTTAGTGAAAGGTAACGCATTTCTTTGATCAGTTCACTAATAGTAATACAACAATGATACTGTGTTGTAAATGTCATTTTAAAGGTTATTTGTATTGCAACAATTGGATTGTTTTCGATGAGTTTGGCAGGATTTTCAGTTGCTTCATTTCAAGAAGGAAAGATTTTTGGCTTCTCCAACCATTATTATCACTCATTCATTTCATTTCAAACTAAATTTATTCCCATATTTTTCACATAATTTTACAATTCTGGCTTGAATTAAAGGATTAATAGAACCCTCGTGCGTCGTCGATAAATGCGATTAATATATGGCTATATAATTCATATATATACAACACTCACAGATATGTGTATGTGTGTGTGTATGTGCGTATTATTGGCCGAGTTAAAGAAGCCCTTTAGCTGTTGTTCGTTTGCTATTATTTGGAGAAGAAGGTTCTTTGAATATGTTCAAGCTTTTTCATATAGGACAGCCTGTACTTTACTTGCGTGGCTTTGTCCTCATTTTCTACGTAAATTTTATTTCTTAAATTTCCTCTATGAAAAAGAAGGAGTAATCCTTGTCAAATCATTCTGAACGTTTTCCTCTTCTGTTCTCTCAGAGTTTCTTCATTGATTTCCCAACTCTTATCATTCATTTCACATACATAAAATATCAATTGCCTTAAAATCTTTCAATTTTATCAATCAAATTCTTTCTTAACAAATTTTTATTCTTTTTTTTTGAAGAATTAAGCATTTATAAAATGAAGGAATACATCAATGTTCCACAATTCTTTTTGGTTAGGAATGGTTCCGTCGAGTGCTTATCGCTTTCATTCTTCTTTTGTTAAATCTCAAATAAATTTTCTTTGATGCAATTTGTCGCTGTAATAAAGAACAGGTACATATATTCATCATTTCCTTTCTCTCTCTCTCTCTCGCTTCTTTCAATCGTTGATTACCATCATAATACTTATATATCTCAACCTTCAACCAAAATTAGGGTTCTGCAAAATTAATGCTATCATATTAAATTTTTGAAAGCAAGAAAATTCTTTTACTGATTTTTTTTGAAAAAAATTTTTATTTAATTTCATATTTAAAAAGATTTAAACCATTTTGTCAATCGATTAATTAGTTACATTAAGAGTTCCATATGCAAATCATTAAAAAAGCAATCATTATTGTGTTTAGAATGCTCTAATTTTAGTTCTTACCCAATGATAACTTCGTTTTCTTAAGTGATAAATTAATTCTAATCAGTTGATAATTTAAGTCAGCCTTTGGAATACCTAATCCTTTTGTTATTAAGAATGGAAGATTAATTGAGATTTAAAGTGGGCCTTTTTATCTGAAAATGATAATCTGGAAATCAGTTGGTCTGATCATTGCTATCGAAGAGATGAGGATGTTAAAGTCATTGGTACAGTGCTCAGACTTCAAATGTTTTGGTAGGATTTTTGGCGAGTTGTCATTTATTTTCCAATTCAAGAATTTCTTCAGTCGCTGTATATTGATTGTCGTTTATTAATTAAATTAATTCTATTGAACTGCTTTAGTCATGTGATGTCAATTCATCATAATTTGACACTTTCGTCATTGAAATGTATTCTAGAATTGGATTTGACTAAATTTAAATTGAAATTACGCTCAAATTAAAAATATTAAATAAAAAAAAGCTTGTTATTGTATTTTATTGTAAATACAATAATTTTCAGCAATTTCGAAATATAAAACTCTCATGATTGAGTGATATTTTTGCTTTGATGATGAATTTTCAGCCAAATTTAGTAAAAACTCATAATTTTCTGCTAGATTGCTTTACGATTATAGTCTAAGGGTGAATATATTCAAAAGACTAATTATCTAGCATCAATTTTGACAACGACTTACGTCATTTAGTATTCTTCAGAATCCACCCTCACTATGGGTGGCCAAATAGGCAACTGTCATTGGAGAGGCCATAGGCCAAATTATGTCATCTAAAATTTGGCAGCCTAAAAGACTTTAAAAGGAACGATTCGTCATTTCATTACAACTATTGCCAATGAGATATAAGCATCAAAAATTTGATGCTATATACTTTCTAATGATGTTATACTTTTCTTTCATCAAGAATACAGCACGATATGACGTGATAAGATGTGATACGATGTAGTCATATCGATTGATTTTTGGATTCAAAGGTTTGATTAAAAATTCTATGCTTATAGAATATCTAAGCATTCAAATAATCATCTCAAAATCAAATAATCCTCATTTCAGCGCATAAGGCTTCTAGAAGCTTTTACTATGTTTTTATGAAAAGATTGATCAGGATAACAAGGTAATCTCGTTAAAAATTATGATTCTCTATTTGATTCTCAAAGACAGGCTGAGTTAAATAATTATATTAATTTAAGCGAACTTAGTTACGCAATGATTCGATTTGTTGAGCGAATAACAGCGCTCATAGTGTAACTGATATTAGAAATAGCGGCGATAAAATAATAAATAATAAAGTAATAGGGAAATCAATTTTTTAAGCGATTGAAAATAAGCTAAACACTGATTTTGTTATTGCTAAATATTCCAAAATAGCATTTTCCTTTACTTACCATAGTAGAATATTTGAATTGAACTGTATATAAAATCTCAAAACTTATGTATTTCAGCATATAGTCAGTCAGATAGAGCTAAGAGATATTATTTGTTGACGAGAGACAGAAAGACTCTCTTCAAAATTTAAGGTTAAAAGTTAGGAGCGATGATCATCGTACTTGGAGTAATTTGAGAGAGACTAAGCAAATATTTGATGCTAAATAACGAAAATTATAAGGATGTTTTTCACTTTTTTAAACTATTTTTTTCTTATTTTATGCTCCAAAACTGTCATTCATTCCATTCATCTTTTATTCACTTACGCTATTTCGCTTCTGTTATATTCCCAACAACTCCAAAAAAAAAATGAAAAGATATGAGTTCAAACAACTCAGCATTTCAAAGATGCTCTGATTGTACGCTATCTTGCAACTTTGCAAAAAGCCTTTTCCTTACCTCGTCAAAATTAATTATCCAAAAAATTGCGGTTGTTTCGAAATTTAATTTTTAGTCAAACTCATCAAAGTTTATTTATATAAAACGTAGCTGAAGTGGTTATTGATTAGCAGCGATATTCTTTCAACAACAAATTTGAAGTCTAATTATAAATATATATTAGCCAATACTAATAGCTTATTGAATGATGATAACTGTAATTGCAGTGCAGTACAGAAATTTCTGGTATATTTTTGTTGAAAAATAGATTTTTTGATAGTGTCTAACATTTAATAATCGCTGCATTTTGATGAAAGGGGAAGCGATCAATTCGAGATTAATTGAATATCAGTTTGACAGGATCATATACTGAGCTGATATTAACTATATTGATATTTACGAAAATCAGTCTTTGATTTGTGACGAGAAAAAATTGATTGATTTTTTTTATTGCTATGTTTGAAATAACTCGCAGCGCCAATTCTTTTCTTATTCATTTTTCTAAAGTAGCACTAAAATGAAATTTTATAGAGACATTTTTCGACCTTAATTTTTTTTATAGTTATGAATTGTTTAAATTTGAAAAGCATTAAAAAAATTCAACAGTTAATCTTCTTCATGTTTTTCATGTTCCGAAAAACTGAAAAATTGAGAAGACAAATTATCTTGCATACTTTTCCACCATTTTAATATTCTTTTTGCATTTAATTTACTTACTTTTTCGTTATCATTAACCACTCTCGTTCTTTTATCAAGTTCAACAAACAGCGATCGATTATCAAACTTCTTTGCTTTATGCTGAAGTAAATGTTACAACGAGCATTGATTGCGTTGTTCATATATTTATCTTTTGCTTTTTGATATATTATGACATAATTCGACTTACATTTCCATATAGTGGTAAAATTGAACAAAATCAGTTGGAATTTTAGTCAAGCCATTCCAAAAAGCGTAAAATAATAAATTAGTCTTTCAACGTTTTATTTCTTCTATCTTTAATAATACCGCAAAATGATAACTATCTGAAAATTTTCATTTTCGTTTTGTGATTAAATATATCACTCTTGATGTATGTAATTTTTCATATTGATTAGATTTCAAAGAGGTAGGCTATATTCATGATTATGAGGGAGGTAAGTAATCAAACCAAGCAAAAAGGGCATCCAATCGATTCCTTCAACATTTCGAAGTCATATTTTGAAGCTTTCAAATCTTCCAAAGATTTTCTAATATTTCAATCTTCTTTTTCCATTTTTACATTTTTTTTTCTTCTCTGCAGTTTGTATGGATTTCCTTCAACATTTCAGTGGTTGGAAACTGATGCTGTGTAGTAAAGGATTGCGAATTTCGAGTTGCTTATCGCACTCTGTTATGTTATATTCTCTTTTTTCTCTCTTCTTGACAAGATTTGATTCAATAAAGCCCGTTGTCTTGGGATTCGCTATCATTCCATTCGGATAAGAACAATGAAATAAGCTTCGATCCATAAATACAACTATGACTTTTTTCTAAATGTTCGAGAGTTTGAAACAAAAAATTCCCTTCCACTTTGATTATATCTCATAGAACATGCATCATTCCAAGGCTGCGATTAACTTTGGCAACTTTGACAAATGTCGGTAGAAAAAAGTTTATTTCAGAAACGGCTTTGTCTTAAAATTAAAGTTAGTTATTTGAACTAAAACTTTTGTTGAATAAAAAAAAAGGTCTTTTACTATTATATTTCATTGATTAATGTCCAATATATATATATATTATAATGCTGTATATTAGCTTAATTTCATGATTACATTAAAAAGGCTAATTTCAGAAGCTATGGCACATTAGTAATACTTATTATCTCTATTGATATTTATGATATAAAAGTGATATTTATAATATAAAAATTTTTCATTTATTTTATTGCGCTTCATTGATCTTTTATTGATATTGCTTTCACAGGTATTTTTGTTTCAAACTATACGATAACAATTATTTATTATTTTTCCGCTCTGTTTTGAATCTATTTTTCGCTCTGTTTTGGAGTTTTGTTTATAATACTTCAAACTTTTATTTAAGTTAATTTTTATCTCTCGCATCAAATTATTTACATATTAAGTAGGAAAAGTAACAGTGGAAATTACATCATTTTCATTGTTAAGCTAAGTAATTGAATGGAATAAACTATATCTTTACATTTCTTTTACAACTTTCGAAAACTTGATTCATGCTTCTTGCTTATTCAAATCTGGCTTCCGATTAGTTTTTTGATCTGAAGTGTATGCAACAAATTTCTTCGGTACTTAATAGTTGATGTACATTATAACAGTACATTTGACTAAAAATTCGAGATTAATTCTTTCAACTGAGCGGTACCTTCTCCTTGGTAATTTGATTTTTCGATGAATTTATTTACAAATTTTTGCTTTGTTCTTTGTTTTGCATAAACGTCACTTTTTTTTAATTTAATAAAACCATTTAAAGACCAAAAAATTTCTTACGAAATAGTGTAAAGCAGTAAGCTAAAAAAATGTTTCCCAATACTAACAATTAATTATTTATATTGATGAATAACCGAACATCAGCAAATAATGCTATCAGTTGTTGAGTCATAAACTGTTTTAATAATCTTTAACACTTGCAGTGATCGGTAAATCTTTTCTGTTAAATTAAAAATCTCAATCACCTTTAATTTCATAATTGTTAAATTAAATTCACTTGTCACGCAATTCAAACGTTCACATCTTTTTCCACTCAAGCAACAGCTTCTATTCTTTTTATCATATCATTAAAAATTTCTTCATCTTTCACATTCGCTATTTGATTTGCTTCATGTGATGGAATCTTACAATATGCTCTGCTGCATGGAATTGGTTCAAAATATCGGTTCACTAAACAAAAATTGATCGTGAGCTCTTGATGAATAAATCATTTCAATAACTGCAAAAGAAATTCTGAAGAAGAACAAACTTGAAAAGAAAAAATATTTCTCAAAATTTTGCGAATACCGAAAGGATTTGAAGATTATTATAGCATATCCTCAATAATATCCATTTCTAAGCTTACTAATAGCGCATATACGAATGCACGTAAACGGCACATTCGCTATAAATAGCAGAATTAATCAGCAGTTTCAAAAATTCAAACAATAATTTTAATTTATGCTGCATATTTTGCGATATTTCGCTTGCAATCTGACCGGATTGGTGAATGATAATATCCTGGAATTGTGTTATATCTCTCCTCACTCCTGTTAAGTCACTTTTCTGTTCTATCAAAAAATTCTTCCAAACGGTTAAATCAAAAGGAACAGAGTTTTTATTAATGGCTCAGCGAGAATGGAAGAAATCTCAAAGTTCATATCACTTACTATCTTTCGTCCTCACGAGAGATAAGTTTGCTTTGTATCTATACCAGAAAGGGTATACTTCTTATTTTGGTTGTTGAATTCATCACAAAATCTGAAAACTTTTAAACATATTTTAGCTTATATCTTTCCAAACGTATTGAATTTCGATAATTTTGAAATAAATAATTTAAGCTCTATTATTGAAACAAACTGTACGCTGTTTTTGAAACAATCCATAATCTACTATTTTCCGCACTTAATATATATTATACATTATATGTGTAAATATAAATTACTCATAAATTCTGCCAAAATTGAGGTTATATATTTCATATAATTAAATAAATTAATTGTGGGAGCGAGGAATAGATAGATGACTTTGTGTCAAAGAATGGAAGAGATTGATTTGCTTCGGCTTGTGATATATGTGAAATGTTACGTCTAATTGCTTAATTTCCAAAAGTCGTAAAATTAAGAACAAATTGTAGGATTTTATAACACTTCAATAACTCTCATCTGATTTATAAGAAGTAGGAGGAAGTTGGTTAGGGATGAAAAAGTGGAAAAAACATTTGCAAACTAAAATTAGAAATTGCCGATAAAAAACTTTTAGGATTTATATTGAAATGATGACATCGGTGATTTTAATTAATTAATTCATCCTGTAAGCTAAAATTTCAAATTCTAATTTCAATTAATGTTAGAATTTTAATTTTCTTCATTTCGAATCATTCTATTTTTATGCGAATGCCATCGTGTATAATTATATTTGGATTTTCTATAATATTCCATTGTTATGGCGTCTTAAACAAAACATTCTGACGTCATTTTTTTTCAAACTTTCATTTCAATTTTTGCTCGGCTTGCTGCTTAGCAGGAAAGGCATTAAGCTAACAATCTTCTTATTTCAATTTATTTGAATCCTGCAACATTTAATCATCGTATTACAAAATAGCTTCTCTCTTCATGGTAAACTAATAGTTCTGAAAGATAATAATTTATTAGTAAATTAATAGTTCATTAATTCCGGTTAGAACAGAATTTGATGATTGTAGACAAAATAGACATAGCCATGAACAAACTGATTACAAACGATTTTATGAGCTTGCGTTGACAGAATGATTTATCTATTATTTGTTTTATCATACTTCCTTATGGTCTGTCTATTTGTCGGATTTTCATTGCAAACTTTCCTGAATAAAAATAAATAAGAAAACCTGGATAAAAATAATTTCTAATCTCAACTTTTCTGATTGATATTCTGGCAAGTGTTCAATCTCCATCAGAGAATTATAGCTTCTCACTGTTATCAATGCAATTTTCTGAAGGACGAGCAAATCATTTCTCACGTATCGCATCTCAAAATAAACAAAAAAATTTACTTCTCGAATAGCAAACTTTTCGAATCGAAATTTTCATTCAATAATTTTCATGTCACACATATCGCAACACTCAATCACTGAAGAAACTTTAACTCAAAGCATTCATTCAATAAAAATTAATATTTTGGAGGAAAGAAGACCTTTTCTAACTAAAGTTCCCTTCATAAATTTTAGTATGAAACAAAAGTATCTACCATTCTTTCTTTTTAATTTATGATTTAATTGACATAAATTAGCTTCATTTCCACAATTCTTCCTCACATATCTTTCGTTTTAGCGTTTGTTAAAAAAGGCATGCATTTTCAAATTTTCAGCTAATAAGAACATTCCATAAACTTCTCTATTCGTCTTTTCAGCTTCTCGAAGTGTACGTCACCCTTCTCATGTCTCCTTTCCAGAAAATTTTATTTCCCGGAGCAAGAGATGGGCCAGATTATTTATTATCCAGCTGACATCTGTTTTCTGCCAGCCGATACACACACAAATGTGTGTGTGTGAGACAGACATACACATACTAACATTCGGTTTAACCCGACAGATAAATAGTGTTCGAGAATTGAGCTGATCCGTCGTTACCACGGCTGAGTAGCAGCATTGTCATCATATGCGTGTCACCGGATTCTTGCCATGGCTTTTCAGTTTTGTCTCGTGGAAATTCTTTTAACTTTTCCCTTCTCTTTTGATGAAATGATAAATGCTTCTTTCTTGTTAACAATTAAATTATTGAAATTACAAATTCATTCTGATTATTCCATTCCGAGAAAAACGAGGAGTGAATTCTTTTGAGAAATGAATTAATTTTGATCGGTTAACTTCTTTATCACTTCTTCTACTTTACAGTGATAGTAGCAAAGTACTCGTAATTGAAGCATTGACTGACATTGATATTATATGATACCACTTCATTATTTCCCTTAAAATATTCAAATACATGTCCGCTCCTTCTCAACTTCACTATTATTTTAATATTTGAACTTCATGAATAATTGGCTAACTTAATAAACCCAAAATGTTGATTGTTATCAATATATCTTATCAGGAACTATTCAAGTTATCCTTGGAAATAGATGCTATTTGATATGATATAATGGTTCATACGGAACCTTTCCCAATTTTTTCAATATTTCAACTCCTGTCTGTTTCATTTCATTTCATTCCGTTTGTTTGTTTACAATAAAAAGTCTCCTTGAATAGTTAGGAGTTTTTTTAACTTTTGCCAATGCATAATGAATCAGTAATTCATTTGCAATCTACTAGGCTCCACTTGTACAGGATTTATTTCTTCATTTTCCTAATCATCTTAAAGGCTAAGCAGCATAGAGCCATAAGTCATATGAGCTTGGCCCCTGGCTTTCATTATCCACTCATTTATCCACCTCAATTGCACATTGTCTTATTTTCCGTTTGATTCTTGTCCAAAATTTTCTCTTCTTTCTCCACCGACCCCCTCCTTCTCTTTTTCATATTACTTTTTTCCCAGATTATTTCCCTTCTGTTCATATAGATATTTATAGACTTCATCGCCGCACAATTCTCTTATTTTGATTTCGATTATTAAAGTTGAAAAAAAAATGATTCTGTGGTACCTGTTAGTATATTCTATGTACTTCTTATCATACTAGGTTTTGAAACTTAAATAGATTTTGGATAGGAGAAATTTGTAAATTTCAAGCAAATTTAAGATGAACTGATAATTATAATTACAATTTCCAATCAGAGAAACAAGAAAGTTTGCTAGCTTCGATGATTTTTTGAAAAAAAGTAGGTGTAATATTTTTTTGATCTTTTGGCATCGTTAACATTTTCTTTCGAAAAGAATTTATAACAGTAATAATAAGAATGAACATAATCATAATTATCATTATTATCGCCATCATCATCACTTGATCTATGATAGCAACAGTGATAAATTGATGACTATGACAGCAGTGAAAGGGGGAAGAGGTCTGTTTTGGTCCAATTTCAGGTATAAGATATGAATAGTGAATTTGAATGTTTTTCACATTGTTGATCTGTCTCTTCAATTGATGCGTATTCATGATGGTGAAAGGGCATATAAGCTCTCTTATTTATTCTCTTTTTCTTCACTGTTCTCATTAGCTTCATTTAATCCCAGCAATAAGCTTTTGAAATCTTCTTCACTAAACATTTGGACAATCAAAAGTGTTAATGATATAAAATAATGACAGCAATAATTATCACGCTGATTATTGATATATTATCACATAATTTCCACCATTTAGTCTTCCATGTTCATTCTGTGAATTGTAAAAGAAGAGAAATAAATAATTTAATACTTTATTTGTTCATTACATTCAAATTGTAAAATTGGAGTTAGGAATAATTGCACAGAAATAATTATATACATTTTTCTAGAGAAAAATTATATATTTATTGAAGTTTCTTTGTAATAGCCACTTGCAGGAATATATCAATCGGTAACATCTGTTTTTCTAATCTGATCTGATCATTTATCTTTATAGTTTGAAGAAGAATGGAGCAGAAAGTACATCACTAGAGTGCTCACGTTTTACATGCTATGTACTTCAAATAAAATAAATAATCATCAAAATAGAAAGTATTTTCTTGAAATCAAATTCCTTAAAATAAATTCATTATATTTTTACAATTATTTCAAAGTGCCCTTTTTCCTTGTTGAAATGAGAAACGTGTTTTTCTTGATTCAACAACGAAAATTTGTTAGCAAAATGAAATGCTTTCTAATCTTAACAACATTAATCTAATTTATACAGTCCATTTATATTTACATTAAGTTTGTTGCATTATTTTGCCTGATATTTTGGGAGATGTTTTTAGCATAAAAGCTGTGAAATCAAAGTTTGAATTTTATAAGAGAATCTAAATTTATTATTAATTATTTTTCATCAATGTATCAAAAAGTGTTTTATTATAGAGCCTATTGCGATGCTTTGTATTTTACAAGAAATTTATACGGAAAATTTTCGAATATCTCATAAACTTTAAAAAACTTATGTAACTGTAAATGTTTCAATTCTATTCTTCCCATTATTGTCACTGTTATTATCAAAGTTTGTTCTTAATTTTTCCTTTTTTCCTCCCAAGGGCGATAAATAGGAAATTTGCTTGATCTTTCATAAAGACACTTGGCTCTCTTCTTTACTGAAGCCTTTAAAGAAACATACGCACTTTATGTCCTGTGCAGTGATTAATGAATAATGGATTCTGTACATTTGATAATGATAAATTTGAGCCAGAAATAAATTAAACACTTGTAGTTCGGATGGCTTGGATTTTGAACTGTTGAAGAAATCGCATATATAACCATTATAAGCAATTTGATGTCATAGTTATTGTTAGCCATGAATTACTCGATCGTTTGGGCTTTGAAATTGATTTCATCAATTTAGCACATCAAATGGGAGCAATTGCTGAAATTGATTTAAAGAATAATGTTACAAACAATTACTAAAGAAACTTTCCTTTCATCATTTCTTGAAATTTACTTCATTTCAGCCTCTTTTTCTTCTTCCCTCTCTGCTAAGTTTTTTCAAGGTAAAATATTCTTAGAAGCAAAGAGAAATAAATACCTTTACAGACTTGGCCCATTTTGTGAATAATTCCTCTCCCCTCTCACTGCCTCATTCGGTCAAAAAAATGGAAGAACATTTATACCATGTCTCTCTTTTACAGTAATATATACTCTTTATTGGCGATGTATTACTGTAAGGGAAGGAAATGGTACGTATATGTATCTCAATGAATAAATTAGCTCAGAAAATTCTCGAAGCAACATTTCTAGAGCTTTACTATGGCATTAATTATGTTACTTCTTCTCTCTAAATCAAATT
>JABVXU010000690.1:0-25761 GCA_013365365.1 Cruorifilaria tuberocauda
AATGTTTTTAATATGTAAGCTATTTTTGCTTCTTTCTAATTATATCAGATTAGAATGTAAATAATTAATAAGCTCAAATGCGTCATCATTATTCAAAACAGAAATCATAATATGAAAAAATAAGAATTGAAAACATCATTTATAATTCAATGAAATGGGAAAGTTGAAATAATCTTGTAATATAGAAAGCTGTAAAATTACTCAAGTTTATTGTACAGTGAAAGATTATTTCCCATAGATCTTCTAAGATCAGATTTTATATAGTTACAGTTATACTCAGAGAACTATCTTACTGTTAGTTTGTTACTGTTTCTAGTAAGTAAAGCTGTTATTTCAGTCTTACTGTATTACAATCCTACGAATCTCTGTAGATTCCGTTCACAAGAAAGAGTTTGACTATAATGTTTCAATTCAACAAATCAAAGGAAGATTTTCTATTATACACCAAAGAAGATCGAGAGAATCACTTAACGATTTCTCAAGAAAATTATTTCCACCATAATTAACCTTCAATAAAATTGCTGTAACAATTAAATTCAAAAAATTCCCAATAGAAGTAGATATCTTCCAAATTAAGTATATTCGAAGTGTATAGTGAAATAGGTAAATATGAGAATTGAATACTTAAATTGAATACACTAAATAAAAATTACTAGTAACGCTGCAGTATCTTTATAGTATTTCTTTATAATAGAATACAATGATCGTATCAAATGAAAATACTCAAATGATTTCTGTAATTAACTTTACGAAATTGAAGAAATTGTTATTTCTATTATAATACTGCAAAAGATCATCATTAAATAAAAAAATCTCTGAAATTTCTATAAGCTAAACTTGAATTTCAAATAATTTAAATGCAATAAAACAAAATATATAAAAATTTTCGATAAAAAGAAACAGAGAAACCAACTAAAATAGGAATAGGCAAAATCAACAAAAAAGAAGTCAAATAAGAAGTTCAAACAATTCTTTATTTAGTAAACTAACTTTATTTAGTATAATAAAATTACTTATAAAGTAAATTTTATTTAGTAAATAAATTAAAATTTTAATAAATAGAAATAAGTTTCCTGAAATATGCTTTGTAAAAGTAAATTGAAAAGTATCCGATTTTTCCTTCAATCAAATTTTTTCCAGGCTTATGTCATTGCAAACGATTACTGTATCTGTACTGTTTTTTATCATTTCTTGATCCTTTTTGCCGATGTTATTGAAATGTTTTTGGTTTCAGAGTCCATTTTCACAAAAGTTATATAATGTGATGAATTATGGTATAGTAACTGTAATTGCATACACCTGTAATTTTTACAAAAGTTACTTCTAACTTTTGCAATTTTTATCAGTAATCAGATCAAATTTAAAATACTTAATTTAATTGTTAATTCGAGCTAAATATTTTAGAATTTGCTCACCGAAAACGTATTTCATCCTTGAAAAGATTTAATGAAGTTTGGAAGTATTCATACTTCTTGTTGGATTTGATCAGGTTTCAGTTAAGCGACACTAACTTCAAAAGAAAGTATAAAATAAGAAATTACTTTTCATAATTTATCATCTCAATTATGAAACATTAAATGCATTTTTGTACATCAAAATGATTTTCGAATCTTTACGTATCAGTTAAAAGATTTTTATCATTCTAATAAAACATATAGTGATAACGAGAATAAAGATAATATGTATCAGAGAGTTCAATATCACCATGAGATTACAGAAGTAGCCATAGTATTCTGAAATTTACTTAAATATGTCTAAATTTATTTTGAATTCATTGAATGGTTCAACGAAGTGATTTTTTTTTTGAATATGTGAAATGAAAATTTTTCATAGCGCACTGATAACTTGTTCAGTAATTAGCTAACAGTGAACTGGTTTGAATCCATGCTGTTAAAGTATACGTGTATAAGTATTTGTACTTAGTTAATTATACTACATATTATCGGTATATGATTATGGAATTTGATTATATATAATTAAAGAAGTAAAATTAAATATTTAGGAGTCTGTGGAATTGGATGGTACAGTAATGAAGAGAAATGTGATGTTGACTGGTGGTGTTGCGTTGGAAGATGGTGAAATTGAAGACGATGATATGGGCGATATTTGCGGGTTCAGTTTTATTTAAATTATCAAATTATTATATGAAATACTTCAATGTTATGTTCAATTTTATATTGTAATTCAGATGAGTTTTATAATGATGTAAACTTTCCTTATTGTATTCATCGGATATCATGGATAATAGTCATGAAAAGGTTTAAAGCTAACAATTTTGTACCTATTATTTTGAAGATGCTTTAGATAAGGCTAACATTATTGGGAAGAGAGTTAGAATGCTATAATTTGGTAGAAATTTTTTGATGATTGCTAATATAACATTGCATAATACGGATTATGAGGAATGGAAAAAATCGAGAATGAAAAAAATTAGAAAATGATCCATACCTAAGAGTTATAATAATGGTTCATAATATTTATGCCTTGTTGTATATATAATTATTTCATGTATCATCTATTTTTATCCTCAAATATTTTTATCTATCTTTAACTTTACTATCAGATCTCAGTGTACTGTAGATTGTTGTGGTTTGTACAAGGTAAGCAAAATTTACATTCACAAATTTATCATTAACACTACAGCATTAGACTGGGTTCTGGTTTTTTTTTTTGGAGTAAATCTAAAGCCTTTCCATCGTTCATTTCGTTTCTCATCATTAATTCGTTTTTAAAATTGGATTCTAAATGAGTAATCACTAGATATTCTGTACAATTCGGCATTTGATTCTGGATATTTCCCATGCGTATGGTATCTTAATAGTGGGTAATTAGTTCAACACTTACTGTCATCTACTTTATTCAGTTGCTGTTGGTGCATATTTATAATATTTGCATACTAATAACTTTATGTAGAAAAATGGCGTAGTCATTGTTTTTAGATAAGAATTCGATATTAGCTATGGCTATAGAAATGTTTAGTACAATATCAGCTTATTATTAGCTTACGTTTTTAAGATTTTAAGACATCTCTATATCCTGCAACTTATTCCGCGATAGCAGGAAAAGTATTTCCACGTATACCAAATATATGCCAAATAATGGTTTGATAAGGATTTTAAATTGGAATTTACGTGTACGAAGTCTTCAGCGTCGCTTGCAAAACAGAATTGTTACTATTTAGCTCTGATATATTAGCAATCTTTCATTTGTGTAACAATTATATAAAGCAGTTATAGAGATACGTCAGTTGAAATAAAACCGAAGAATGTAATGCGTACTTCATCAGCAAGTCTGGAGGAGGAACGGGAACGTGAAGTAGACCGCATTATTCGTGAAATACAGGTTTTGAAATTTTCTAACATTAGTTATCGTCACGTACACTTATCGCTTTTAGTCAGTCATTCTAGTCAGTTCCAGTACAGTTATGACTTTACATTGAGGTCTTGAAAAGATAGAATTCCATTCCTTAATGTTTTCATTTCATGAAAACAAATACAAGAATTTATTACTTCATCCAATAGTGTTTATAGTGATTTTTTGTTAAATATCAGAGCTAATTTTTAGGAAGCAACGGACAGGTCTGAATTCACAAGTTTAACCTCTACTCAACATTCAGTTGAAAATGTGAATTCTGATGATGAGAATGCTCTACGTTTAGCGGTGTTAAATACAAGCAAGGATAAGAGATTTGTACAACGATCCACATCACACGAAGCAGAAGAGGGAGAAATCAGTAAGAATATATATATGCCTGCTTGCATATTTGTGTAAAAGTAATCAAGCGAGACGTAGTGGTTTGAAATTACTTTCTCCTACTTTTGACTTTAAAACTTTTTTCCAACTTCTTTATATTTCATTTCAACGTTTTTGGTTTTATGAATATCTTTAAGTCAGTAAATTTTTAGATGTTATAAAACATGACTTTTTAAATTTTTTTTTGCGATAAAAATTTTCAACTGAAATTCTAAAAAATACATTGCTGTAGAAAATAAGCTTGAAAATTTTCACTGATTAACTTGGGCTTTTTGTCGACTTCTTTCCAGTTGATACCTCTTACGTGATATCAAGAAATCAACAAACAAGCGTGCATTCTTCACGACATACTTGGGTGCAGTTGAAACGAAAACAAAGTAAACCTGGTGTTATGAATTAAAGAATTCATTTAAATTAAAAAAGTAAAATTAAATCAAGTATATTAGTAGTTGCATCGAAATATGGTGTTTAGGTTAGGTCCTACCGAAAAATTAAATTTTTCAGAAATTCGGGAGAGGTGTGGGAAGTAGCCTGTGATATCTTAATAAATGTTGCTCAGTTCTTCCCAAGTCTTTTGCAGATAATCGATTTCAAAACTATAGTGATGAAAGTCGTTTGAAAAATCGTAAATTCCATGAAACGGCGGTACCACTCAAAGTGACGGTACGGAATGATAATGCAAGTGGTTATTCAGGTGGCTTCTTAAATAATCAGCAGAAAGTTGCTGCACCAATCAACACTGTGAATATGTTGGAAACAGCTGTTGGGCAATTCGCAAACCCGTAAAATTTCATTCATTCTTTTTATCATATTTTTCAGTTATAAATAGAAGTAAAAAATGCTGATCAGAATGGTTTCTCCTCTGGAGATCAGAGCTTAATTATTGGTGAGACTCTACTATATTGTTCTAGTGATTGGGAACTTATGAATGGAACATGAATGGAACTTTTTTATGGTTTACACAGGGCAAAATTCTTCATATCTGTGGAATGTTGTTCTTGTATTGCGGATGAGATTGTCCATGAGAAACAGTCATATGTTCCTTTGTATCTTCAGGAAATGATGAGAAACAATGTTTATTTTTAATGTGTGGAAAATTTATTTAGGTTTGAGGAACAGCTGCATCGACTTCGATTGAGAGTAGAAGCAAGTAAATTTTCGAGGAAGATGGAAAATTTAAAAGATAATTATGAACAAGTTGGAATGGATATAGTAGACAGTGATCGAGGTATTCAGGACTTATGGAAATCTCTGACACAACCGCTTTTTTAATATTAGACATTGAATTAGAACGAGAGCATTCTTTTGAGGGGGGGGGGGGGAAAAGATAGATTTATGGGACCTGTATTTTTACTACGCATTAAATAGCTATACTGTCATCACGTTGGAAGTTTTTTGAAACGTAAAATTCGCAGAATTTTCAGATTCGCGTTCACAATCATCGACATCACCTTTAGCAAACACCATGACAGTTTGTCCTCATGAAATTCAAACTCGAAATGGGGTATCATCCGATGGTGCTGATAACGAAGAGGATGTCGATCAGTTGCGTGCTGAACTCTTAGAGCAGGTGAGCTGAAAAATATTTTTCTATAAAAATATTGATTTCGTACGGCTTCTATCTCGTATGCGTTATTTGGATTAATTCGGTATAGCATGTATTACCATAATAGCATGGTTGAATTTGATATACGACGAATTACTTCTTCTTTTCTCCAAAAGAAGAAAAAATCTTTAACAAGTATTCGACCTTGTTTTCATTCTGTCTTACTTAATTGATAGTTTTACTGTCTTACATTGCCACGAAAAAATTAACTCTGTTTGTAGATAATGCAAAAAAAGAACAAAAACTTAAAGTTGTTGAAATCAACGCTTGAAGAAGGTGAATTAAGCAGTAATTCAGACGAACGAATTGCTCACGGTAGTAACGAAGGACCGAGTTACAGGTATTTTATCGCAAAGATTTACTAAATGTTTGGATCATTCCAAGAATATTTGATCAAAAAATGTTATAAAGTTCCAATTACAGTTGTAGAAGAAACAAAAAATCGTATTGCTAATGACAAGACTCATTTAGTTTATGGGTTATATTAGCATTTATTTTTAGAACCGAGACTCAATGTTCTAAAAAATTTGCGAATGTTGTAGAAGTAAAGCGGAAGTCTGTAATAGATCGAAAGGTTTGTTGTTTTTTGTTTTTCGCGCATAAATGTTATTGCTATAATTCCTACTGATGCAAGAAGATTTTAGCGTTCAAGGAAGGATGATTTTCCATCAAGTGATAGTGACGATGGACCAGGTCAGGGTTATCGCATTAAGCCATCACGAAAAAGAAAAGAAAACTGTCGAGAAACTATTCCTAAAAGGCAAATAAGTTTAATAGTTGTTCGTATAACCTTTCCAGGATTATATGTCGTTTTCTTCTGGGCTTGTTCTGTTGATTAATTATTCATGGCTTGATGTATGATTTTAGAAACTTAAACAAATTTGTCGAATACTATTGCTCGCCAATTCTGTTTTTAAATCCGGTATAGTTCCATAATTTATTATCTATTCGTATTACATGAGCATTGATACAGATTACATTGGAAATCGAACGATGAAATTGATACCATATCAGGAACAGAAGAGAGAAAGGTTGAAGAATGGGAACGTATGATTGATGTTGAGAAAAAAATGTTAAAGGAAATTGAAAGAAAATTAAGGTATCGTGACGATCAGAAAAGTGTCACAAGAAGGAAACGTGATAGCTTTTTGGTTAGCGGTCAAACTTTTGTAATGGTTATATGATTATGGGAGATAATTATTAAATGCTGTTTAATAATATAAAAAAATTGAATGCTACTAGATATTTTTTCTAATTAAATTAAATGTTAATTGTTGCCAAGCGTAGCATCCTCAGTCCACCAATAATTTTACCGTACTGTAAAATCGAGCAAATGCAATTCCGCAGCGAGACTTATCAAAGAATATATAATGAAACATTTTCTGATAAACCTCTTCTTTTCCGATAAATTCTGATAAAATTTGGTCCCAATTAATTAATTTTTCTTGTTTGTTTGCTTTTGCTGTTTAAATTCTTAATTTACAAGTAATCGTTTATGCAGTTCTTTAGGAGAGAGCGAATCATTGTGCTCGCCAACTTGGTGTTCTTGAAGCGGAGATGGAAGTACTTAGATGTGATCAAGAAAAAGTTGAAGGACGTTTATTGTATTTGGAACGACAGTTGAGTAAAGCAAAATTTGAAGGGAATTGCAAGGAAGTAAAAAGGAAGACGTTTGGAAAAGACAATAAACGAATTGAGAGATTAGCAGAAGAAACTGAATCGATGAAAAATATAAACAAGAACATTGAGCATGTTTATGATCCTACGCAATCAATAATCAAATCGAAAAATGATGCCGAAGAATCAAAAATAGTAGAAACGCGTGTTTTAGGACATTCTGAATCATTGAGTACTGCTATTAGAATGAATTATTCTGACGATCGAGATGATATTTCAAGGCCTATAAGTAGCAATGAATCGCATCATTCTTCTACAGATATCATAGGGTTTACTATTTCATATTATTTTTTTTAATCTCTTGTTTTATTCTTTTATTGCAGTAACTAATGAAGGAGTTAAAACTAATTAATATTGAATATACCACGAGCTATTCAGTTCTATGAATTTGTTCGTGCTCAATTTAGCACGCAAAAATATGGTTAAATCATTAATTATAAGTTGTATAAGTGCAATATACGAATTGCACTAGTCGACATGTTATCGTAAAGATGAGTTGTATTTTCTATTTTAGATATGAATGTCTTAAACAAACTAAGTGGATCAGTTAATTTTCAGGGATTCCGATATAATCGAATTATCGGATTCGAGTGACTCAGTGGATGGTCTCATTACAGCAATTCGAGAATTGGAGCAAAAAAAGTTGGAAACAAATTTCGTTGCAGAAGATACAACGATAATCAACCTTAACGAAAAACAGCAGAGAGAAGGAAAGAACAGTCGTAATGTAACACTAAGCGAAAAAGATATTAATGAACTTAAAAATAATCCATTGATTATGTTTAACGGGTATCGGTAAGTGCATGCATTTCAGAATAGCAATTGATTTTACGTTTTTAATTTTCGCTTTTTATCATTTCTTCGGCACTGTTTCCTTTAATCTGCTTTGAGAATATTTTTAACAGTTATTTTGTATTTGTTCTCTAATTCCATTCATTTTTTGTCTCTCGAATATTTCTGATCCATTGTAGATAAATAGCTATAGAAATATGCTGGAATGATTGTCTTAAATATTTCAGCTAATTCAGGAAGACTGAGTCTTGCCTAGGATGACAAAGTTTGGTGAAAGGAAATGGTTGTTATCCTACTCCAATGAAGGGAAAGTGAATAGTGATGCTTGTAGAATAACCATGCACTGACTGTTGCGAAATCTTGTTGACTCAAATATGTTCGATAAACAAAACAAGCAGTTACAGCAGCGATTTTGTTTCTATCAATTAAGCCAATTTCAGCTTATCTCCAACATTCCCTTACCGTTTCATTGCTCATAGAGCTTTATCAAACAAGTTGGATCCGTTGAAACCGCTTTGTTACTATGAATTATTAGGAAGATGCGCTGATTCAACATGTTCAATGTTCGTTTGTTTGGCTTTGATTATGTTGTAAAAGGTCAGTGAAGTACTTATAAAGAAGTATGTCGTTTGCAGGCAACATGAAGAAGATTATTTGCTGTCCGATGAAGAGCTGATTTGTGGCGTGTTGGCTTATTGCCCAAATCTTTGTCCACCTAAAAAAATGTTTTGTAAGTTCTTTTTATAATTTTTTTTATGTAATATTTTTTTATGTTCTATTATATTCATCTTCAGGATATGTATAGAGAGAGATATTGAAAGACATTATAAATGATTTCAGGAAATTTCAAAGTTTGTAGAAAGATTTTCACGGTTTTCTATAGAAATATATGTTATTCCAAGGGAATTGTTGTTGGATTAGAAGACATTATTTACATTTCTATATCAAGCTTATATCAAGTATGATATATCAGGCTTAGAGAGAGAGAGTGTTTCGACATTTTCAAAACTATATTCTTTAAGCACTCGTTTTTAATTGACTTTCAATGGCCACTTTGCTGCTTTTGTTCTTTCCAGCCGAATATGCTCGTGAAATATTAAAAGAACATCAAGCTAAATCAGTGGGCGAAATTATCGAGGATATGTTGAGAAGCCTTCCGGATACTGAACGTCGGATAAGAATTTGTGAGATCGCTACTAAACCTGGGTTACCATCGAAATGGTCTTCGAAAGGTTATTTTGTTACTGTTTTTAGAAAATTATAGTTTGTTGGTATAATCAGTTATTCGATGGTACAAAGAAAATGAATTGAAAGAAGAGCTCCTACAGTTAAGATTTATTCTTTGATCTATTTAGGGATAGGAACTGTTCGGTTAAGTACCGTTCTGTTCCATTAGTTACATTGGACGAATTTTCGCTTTTCAGAAACGAAAAAGGTATTATTTTTTCGAACAAGAAGTATTTCAGTATGTTTTGCTTGAATTAATGGGAAATTTATGTAACAGTGACAACCAGAATTATCATAGGTATTTAATGTAATGCGTCTTCCAATATGACATATCTATACATTCATTCCTGTAGCCAGATTTTTGCTTCATTTTATCAACTTTTCGCATTTAACGTACCATCAGGTAAAGTTATAGTTAGATAGGAAAAGTAATGCTTTGGATTTCATCATTCCTTCCAGTTTTGGCCAAATAACTAATTTTTCTATGCAATACTAAAGTTTTTTAGATGATGAATCCATAGAATATGAAGTACCTCAGCAATTCCATCAGATATCACTGTAAATGGTTAATTCTATGAGGTGAGTGATTACGGTTAATGATTATAGTGCTCTATAAATCTGGTTAATGTGTATCTTTTATGCCATTCTTTTTCATCACTTCTCGTTATAAGCTTGTTATCATCTTTCACGTTGTTTCACTTTATTATATTTACATTCTTGTAATCAAACTGTTGTCTTGCTACTTTTCTGGAATATCTTATTTTTTGTGTATACATGTAATACTATTTAAACTTGCAAAAATACTTGTTGTGCGGGGAAGTGAGGCAATAGAGAACAGAAGAAAATGTATCGTCAGCAACGTCTGCAAGTGATTGCATCTTCATAGTGCTGTTTGAATTCTCCATCTGTGATTTATGCTTTTTTGTTGCGATTTAATTAACAATGCAAGAAGAATAAAAAGTAATTAGTCGTTTTCATTGTCTTTGTAATTTTTTTTGTTTTTTAGTCAGATTTGGCATTGTACCAAAGTATGTATTTATATATACCGATGGAAGGGATAGTAAGGGTGGAGAAGACGTTGGGTGATTTCAGCATTGGTCAAAAATAAGGAAAGTGAAAATAATTTCAGTTGATCAAATTTTCGTTATGATCAATTATTCTTTGGTAAATAAGTAAACAAAAGATTTTAACTATTTAGCAAGTGAACGTTTTATTTATTTATAGTTTTAAATTTTGAAAAAGTAAATATTTAATTCTTTTTCATTTTGGTATTGAGTTTTACGGTATGATAATTGTAATGTTTGGAATTAGTTGGTTCTTTTAATTTCTTTACGGTTATTAATTTTGTTTTGCAGCATATCTTCCATTTCATTCACCATGCGTTATACATATTTTTCGAGGCACAACATAGCTTTTTGTTTGGAGGGGGGGGGGAGGGGAAGGGGGAAAGAAAAGAAGCCTATCAAGAATATGGGAGGAAATGAAAAATAGAAATGAATTGTGGAGAAAACAATCGGTTAAAATACTTTTACAATTTAAAGATCTTATGATGGCGAATCGTTTGAAACTTTATTCTTATTCTTATTTCTATAATTCCATCCTAAATTGCGTTACTCATCAAACCTAGTAAGATATTATTACTAGTTAATAATTTATCGTAAGCATTTTCCATGATGCATATGAAGCAAGATAACAATCGAATGTAGCACGATTTCGCGCGAAAAAAAACGATTGAATGTGATTGCTTATATTTTTTGATCAATTTTACTCAAAGTTATGGATTGAAGTGTAAATAACATTAAAATTTAGAAAGGTTGGTATGGTAACACCACCAAAATGTTCATCGCTTATTGTTATCTCGCTGATCTTGTTACAAATTATACCAGTTATCAGCGCTGGCAAAATATTAGTCTTGGTTGATACTTTAAATATTAGAGAAACACATTCGATTTTCTTAAAATCCCTAAAAGGTAAGCAGCAAATAATTTATTGAAATCAGCCTAATTTTTTTACTAGTGATTTGGCCATTTTTTCGTCAATCGATATTATAATCCTTACTGATGTATTGTGAGATTTTTTTTATATCTTCTTTTTCCCTACTTTTTTTTGCTTTTTCCTTTTCTTGTTTTTTTTTTCGCAAATAAATGGGAAATAATATGAAATTCAAAAACGTATAATTTAGTAAACGGAAGGAAGTGCAGTTTAATCAGTTATCAACAGTCGACAAGTAATGTATGTGATAACTAAGTGGTTAATAGAAACATAGAAGTTTGCAGGTATTTTTCTTCTACAGGTTAGAAGTGCATAATTTGTTCTGTATTTCAGAACGAGGACATCAGTTGACTATAAAAGCAGCAGATGATCAAACATTAACTCTTACAAAATATGGCGAACATCTCTATGATCATCTTATTATTTTTGCTCCAGGAGTCGACGGTAGCATTCTATTTTCGCATCAGTTTTTTATCCGTAGATGCTTTTCAATTTACATTATTTAATTAATATCCACAAAGGAATAAGGCTTAGGTCTTTCTTAATGTAAGGATGGTATGAAAACGACGTGATATTTTTAGCTCGTGATCAAATCTAAATTTTTTTCCTTTTCTATTTTTAGACGAAACTGAATTCGATGATTCATAAGACTATGATTTAAACTTCTTCGGGTTTTAAAGATCCCCCCTATTTTATAAAGCCATAAAATTATTAAATATGAGTTATGCTTTTGCTATATAGTAAATTGGTATAATTGTATAATTGAAATTAGACCAGTGCCCACTGCAAAATCTGGTGAAATAGTACGGTAATAGTGCAGAAGTCACTTTAATGAAAGATATTGAATATGATGTTAAGAAAAAATCATCAAGATGCAATATGAAGCTAATGCTAAAAGATACAAAATATGCTAATCCATTCCCTTTGAAATCTTGCTTTCCATTTTTGTTGTGCTAAATTTTTGTATTACTTCTATAAGACTAGTACTTCGAAATAAAGGGAGATTTTCTAATTTGCATGCCTATTTTCGATATCTTACTAAATTAAAATCTTTATCATTGACATGGAAATTTTAGTTCATGAATATTAAAGTCGCAAATTTCTATTGATTTACATTATAGAATTTGGAGGAACGATTGATGTCAAAACTATAACTTCTTTCATTGATAATGGTGGCAACGTACTAGTAACAGCGGGAACACGCGTTGGTGATGCTTTGCATGATTTGGCTGCAGAGAATGGTTTCGAATTTGATGAGAATCGAACTGCTGTCATTGATCATTTGAATTATGACACCGTTCTTGTGAGCTTTTAGTTTTTAAATTGAATTGTGCTATTTGCAGGTATCATGCCACATCTCCATTTTGCACTCTATCTTGTAACAACTATTTAAAGAGTTTTTTTTTATAATTAATTTATTTTTCGAGATAATGTATTTTTAATTTTATTTGTGAAATTTCTCACAATATTATGTTTTAGAAACTTTTCATTATTATTTTGTTGCAAATGCGTTCCCGATGAAGATAGGGAAAATAATTCTTTTAATGATCCCCAAAGAATTGATGAAGACTCAAATTAATTAGAAAATTTATTGCTAAATATAATTTAGAAAGCACCCGAAAACTTGTTTGCGAGTTGTTCATAAATGTTTATCAGCTTTACTAAATTACAGGATGAAGGTGATCATACAACGATTGTGGCTGATCCATCAAATCTCATATCCGCCCCAATGATTGTAGGGAAAGCACGGCAAACTAATCCTATTCTATTCAGTGGTGTAGCTTTAATTGCCGATAAGACGAATCAGCTCCGGTTAGAAATACTTTCTGCTTCAACAACTGCTTATTCGTTCAATCCTCGTGAAAAAATTGAGGAAGTATGTTTTTAGATTTTATTATTGTAATTAAATAGCAAAATAAAGGTAAAGATGGAAAATAAACAAGAGGTAAGGATCATGTGATCATTAGTTTGGGTCATATCCTCTTTATATTCCGGATCACCCTAATTTTGGAGTGTGTTTTTTTCAGGAGTGAAAATTTTCGATAGTTTGAATTCGAACTTTTTGATTATCCCTTCTTTTCCATTTCAGTATCCAGGTGCTGTAGGGCGTTCAACATTGCTAATTGGTGCCATTCAGGCGCGGAATAATGCACGTGTTTTGTTAACTGGTTCAATTGCCATGTTTAGCGATGCTTTCATCAGTGCAAATGTCAGCAAATATGGCTCGACAACGAAGTATTTTGAATTTTCTGCAATAGTTTTATCAATTCATGTCAAATTTTTAATTAACAATGATTAAGAGTTCTCATGTTCTTCGAAAAATATAATTACAAACCAATGCATCCATTGCATAGTTCTTTGAAAGAATTGATCAAATCGTGTAACCAAATTATTTTCTAGATCAGGATTGATTACTGTCAAATAAATTTATGTAGTCGCTTATGAATATATGCTTTAGACGCCAGAAAAGTGGAAATTTCGAGTTATTAACTGAATTGAGCAAATGGGTATTTATGGAGAAAGGTGTGCTGAGAGTCAAGGGTGTTTCGCATCATAAGGTCGCCTGTTTTACTCTTTTCTCGATGCTATGGCTAGTTAACTTCCCTAATAATCTGATTCAAAAAAGTATTTATTTTCTGAAATTACTTGCTGGAGTGAGATTGAGCAAACTTTGTGCAAACACAAAAACATTATTTTTTACTGCTTTATTGCGTCAGGTCGGTGAAAAAAATCCTCCACGAGAATATACAATATTGGATGATGTTGAGTATACTATCGAAATTGAAGAGCTTAATAACGGGAAATGGAAACCATTCAAAGGGGATGATGTTCAACTAGAATTTACTCGCATTGATCCATTTATTCGGACGACTCTCAAAAATCACAGTATATTTTCAATTTAATTCTAAGAGTTTGTTTTCGAATTTTTGTGGAATAATTTCATTGGTATAGTGTTGATAAATTCAGTCTAGATAACTAGAAGAATTGATTTCTTTCGTTCTTCACTGTACAATCACTAAAATTTCTGAATTATAGCGAGTTTCTCAGAAGAAAGTAGTGTCAGAAATAAGAATTTACTGAATTTTCTTAACACTCAAATTTCTGGCATTGCATGAAACAAATGTATTTTGTTCTTTCATCATTTTTACATTATTATAGATGGCAAATTGAAAACACAGTTTAAGCTTCCGGATGTTTACGGCGTGTTCAAATTTATGGTAGATTATCGTCGCATCGGATATACACATTTATTAGATGTGCAGCAAGTAAGTAAATAATGAGTTTTATGATCGGAAGTTCTCTCCTGGCTTAACTCTGGAAGATGACTTACGAAAGAAATGAATGAAAATATAACTTATATGGTTCAAGTTATTTGGATATTTGGTGATAACATGTATTATAAGGAAATAAATAATAAAATATAAGAATGAAGTAAGCGTTTAGTCATAGCAAGCTTCTGTTCCTTTAAATATCTTTACGAATGAAGTTGGATAATTATAAAATATATCGGGAAGTGTAAAGTTCCGTTTTGTTTTTTAACCTTCGATTTTTTCTTTACAATATTTTCATTCAATTTCAGGTATCTGTTCGACCACTGCAACATACTCAGTATGAACGCTTCATTTACAGTGCATATCCATATTATGCTTCGTCATTTTCTATGATGATAGGAGTTATTTTATTCTCTTGTGTTTTTCTTTATCACAAAGAACCATCAAAGGATGTAAAGAAGGACTAATTTTTGTTGTTTGCCTGTTCCATTAATATTTCTAATATATTTTATTTGTTATATTATTTATAAATTTACTTCATTAATATTTCTAATATATTTTATTTGTTATATTATTTCTTATAAATTTACTCTTTGTGCAAGTTGATTGATGGTAGAGTCCTCATAAATTTCACTTTTGAAGTATATTGTAATAATTTCTTTGATATCTAACTTCACGAGAATCAATAAAGTTTCAACATTCTCAGGCACACCAACACTTTTGACATTAAATTCAAGAGACTGTCAGTTTTTTGTTCAGTCACTTAACCAATCCGCTGAAAATGTCTTATCTGTTACTATCACCTTATCTTGTTACAATGGTGTTCGGGGACGCTCTGCTACCAAACCAAACAAATCCTTTCATAATAAATTTCTTCATGATTCGTTATTACTATAAATGCACGAAGATTCGATGTTTTTATAGTTAACATGTTCACATTATAAAGATTGCATTACAGAATTTACTTTATTTACCAATTTTGGATCTTTTTGAACTTCTTCATTACAATTAATTCACTTTTTTTGAATGTATTATTTAATTACCGCTAAGGACTTTTGTGTGGGCATATCTGTTGATCTAGGATCTAGGATTGTTATTGCTATCAGTCCTGAATAAAAGTATTGGTATCAACCCTATGCGATCAGCGAAGAGCTCAATTCTCACTCGTTTGTGCAAGAATTCAACGGTATCCAGTGAAAATCAATCCAATAATTTGTCTGTAAAGCTCCAAATTCAATAAAAATTCACGATATAGCATTCATTTAGATTAGATTAGTTCATAAATTTGTTTGATTATCAAATTTTCATTCTTTTAATTGTCGCTTATCTCATAATTATTATGCTAATTAGTCTTATTCCACTACTTCCATGAATAAATTTTGAAATAGCATAAATTTGATATCTTCTTCCACTGTTAAAGCGATTAATGTTATCTGAATCTTCGAAATTACTTAGTGAGCATTTAACTCAAATAATGGAAATAATTGAATAATTATTTCATATTTCAGTAGTGATAATAGCATATATATGTATATATGCTATATATTTGAAATTTTGAAGATTCTTGTTTTTTTATTACTTGTAATGAATTCATATGATGTATGAAAAAGTAGCAAAATATAAGAATGTATTATCTAGCAAAGATTAATAATACCAAAAAAAAAAAAAAGAAAAATATTTATACAATAGCATAATGAAAGATATATTCGTATTTACGCAACACCCAATATTTTCAACAAAATTAGTAAATTTAAATTCCACTTTATAAGAAAAGCGTAATTTCACGCTAAACCATATAACCATATAACAATGAAGTTAAAAAGGAAAGAGAAATGAACGAGTGTGATGCAAAGGATAAAATTATATTAGAGGTATGCAACTATGTATTTAATTTATAATTAATTGAAAATTTATCGTTTTTGAATTACTGAAAATTTTAATTAATTAATATATCAATTTTAGGTTGCCATAAGGAATTTCCAATAGTTATAACATAATAAAAGGTTAAAAAGAAAGTTTCATTTTTACATTATCGATTACTAATTAATAATAATAATTTTTTTAGGAATTACAGGATAAAATTGTAAAGAATCAACACCTTTCTCACAAAAAAAAAATTGTAAAATTAAACTTTGAAGAAAAAAGTTATATAATAATGATATTATAATCCTGGAGCCAGAAATAGATCGAGGTACATTGATAATCTGTTTAGGTAGTATTAGTAGTAATAGTATTAGTACTAGTATCAGTATTAGTATCAGTATTAGTATTAGTATTAGTAGCAGTAGCGGTAGTGGTGGTAGTAGTAGTGATGCATGAATGATCCGTATAATTTAATTGATTCATTCCGGTATAATTTTCATTTGGTAACGATCGACGTAGCATTTTACGTAATCGTGCAATTTCTTCATTTGCTTTATCCAAATCACCAGCTAATATTGATTGCCTAAAAGAAAAATATTAATGAATAGTTAATTTAATGATAAAATTTTCATTTAAAATCATTATAATAAAATTTAAAATTTTAAATTAAAATTTTCATTATAATAAAATATAAAATATTTACTTTTAATTATAATTAAAAATATTATCCTTGTATTATTATTATATATTATCAAAAAAAAAAATATATACAAAAAATTTACATACCGTTCTTTTAATTTTTTAATATCTGTTTTACAAGTAACATTTTGACGCAATAAATCCATTCGTTCAGTTCGTAATTTTTCCACATCACTTAAAAGTTCGTTTAAACGTTTTACTTCCACTTCTCGTAAGGGTGCTTGACGATCAATGCAGAAACTGCATGATACACGATTTGAATGTGCTACTTCAGTGGATGATAATGATTCCTGAAAATTTTTCATGAAAATAATACGAAATATCGAATACATTCCTGAAAAATATTTACAATCGATATTTCAGGACAAAATTATTTACAAATAATAAAATTAGAGTTAAAAGAAAAGTATTTTATTATTATTAAAACTGATAGTTAATATCATTTGTGATTTGAATTTTTTTGCAGCATTATTGATTATATAACCTTTTTTCCCAATAATCTTTTCTCTCTCTCTCTCTCACTATTTCCGGAATTTCCAGTACTCTCGGATAGCTATGCTAGGAAAAAAGAACGAGGAAATCATTACCAATCCGGTATCTGAATCATGTCCCATTTCGGTGCTTTCATTCTCACCACTTGATAAATCCCATTCGCCATGATTATGCTTACTGCAAATAATTTAACTTTTTTTTTATTCAAATTATTAAATTATTAAATTTTTATAATTAAATTAAATTAAAAAATTTATTGAATATCAATTTAGTAGTAAAGAATGAAATAAAGTGATAAACTGATACCATAAATCGTTATTTTTTAAAGTAGCATTCTGAGATGGAATAGAAAGAAATAATCCGGATGAACTGTCACCACGACTACCGTATGCTTCATCCGGTTCATTGTGATACTCTTGTAATGATCTGTATTTGATTCATTATATTCATTTAATTCAGTAATTCAATAATCAATAACTTACTTATTCATTTAATTCAATGATTCAGTAATCAAAAACTCAATCCAATAATTTATTATATTCATTTAATTTATTATATCCATTTAATTCAATAATTCAATAATCAACAACTTAATTCATTAATTCATTGTATTCATTTAATTCAATTCAGTAATTCATTATATTCATTTAATCCATTATATCTATTTAATACAATAATTTAATAATCATTAACTCAAATATTAATTCATTATATTCATTTAACCCAATCGGAATCAATTTAAAATTCGATTTAAAATTCAAAATATAGCAAATATTTTCACATATTTGATCTAAAAAATTAAAGAAAAAATTATAAAATAGAAAAGAAAGAAATGAAATGAAATGCAAAGTAACGTTTTAAGAAGGAAAATTTAGAAATATTTAATTTAATTTAATTTTTATGAGTTCTTTGTTGTTTTCATGTTTTTTTACTTTCATTTTTTCTTTTTTAAATAAAAAGAAGTTATTTTTCTTCTACTTTAATAAAATATGATTTCTAAACAAGTTTTGCTAAAAACTTTTTTCACTAAAATTTTAAAAGTTTATATTAGAAAATTTGCCTGAAAAACTTTTTCCAATTAATTAATTTTCATTAAAAGAGGAAAATTTCATAATCAAATATGGAAGAGTATTTAAGCGATAGTAGCATTAATGAATTATAAAAAAAAATTAATTAAAAATTTAAAATATTTAATTATTAATTGAAATCCATACAGTACCATTTAAACATATATTAAATCCAGGAATTACTTACTTCTTGAATTGTTCACTGGAAGAATTGCGTTGTTGAATGCTACTTCCAGTTCCACTGGTTGATGCTGTTGAGCTTCTGGAGACTGATTCGCCACCGATAAATGATTTCCGGTTAGTATTTTTTGGACTATTCAAGGTAGTTATTGTTGGTAGTGCTGAAGATGCTGTCACATCTTGAGATACTGATCGTGACCTGAAAATTAACCTTTAAATCAAATTTTCATCCAATTCTTTTCTTTTTGCTTAATTTTTAAAAAATTAAAATAAAGATGAATTGTGAATTTTGAAATGAGAAAACTAATTCAAAAGTCTGATATATTTCAAGTAAATTTTAAGTAAGTTTTTTTTTTCACTTATTTTTAATTATTATTTTGAAAAATTTTTCAGTGAATTTAACTAAAAGTGAATTTAACTTTAACTTAACTAAAGTATTTTCAGTAAATAAAATTATATAAATATTTTTACCTTCCAGTTAATACTTTTTTAACAGAATGAAAAATTCCTATTGGATGTGAAATATTATCGGTTGTTTCCAATAATGGTAAACCATAAAATTGCGCTCGTTCTTTTAAATTACCATAAAGTGCTTCTAATAGTGATGAACGTGTTCGCTCCTTAAAAACGAGGCGACCAAAAAAAAGTGTAAGTAATTGTAAAAGTAATTTTAATAATAATTTTTAAATACCTATTTAGGTTTAAAATAAATTAGCAATAAAAGCTGAAATTGTTATATATATTTTTTTTTGAATGATGAATTCTATTTATTTTAAACCTAAAGAGATATTTAAAATTATTATCAAAATCTATTCCAGTATTATATCCTATAAATTAAGTAATTAGATTATTCTATTATGATATAATTCTAATGATATGACATGATTCTGATATGATATGATATGATATGATATAAAATAGTAAAGATAAAATTTTTTACTAACAAAGTAAGCAAATTTTGTTAAATTTTTTCATTTTTAAAAATTTAAATTGAAAATTTCATAGATAAACATACAGCAAGTTTAGCAAATTTCGTCGATTTATATGCAGCATTTTCAGCATTGATTAATTTTGTGAGCAAAAAGTTGCGAAATTCTTGACCTTTCCGGAAAATAGATGGTGCCGGAAGGGTAGGTCCAAAAAACGGAACATCATCACGTGCTGTTACAGATACCTAAGAGAAAAAAAAAGCAATGATAATATAAGCAAAAGCACAAATAACAACAGTTATAGGAAGATGAGAAAATTGAAATTATAACTGTCAAGAATTAAATGATATCATTTTTAATAGATCTTTCTCATAAATTAATAAATTCATTATTATTTAAAATTTTGATATATTATTAAGTAAATTTAAATTTTTAAAACAGTTTAAATAAATTAAACTTACACGATAACGAACTTTTTCAGTGCATGGATCAATTGGTTGCACAACAACAAAAGCATGTAAAAAATTACTCGCTATCATATCAGCAGAAAATGGCGTATTCTCTTCCTAAAATATAAATTACTTGATAGTACTTAATTATTAATCCATGTTAATATTACTATTTTGATATATATTAGCATTGCTAAACAATAATTAAATATATTCGTATTATTGATTGATTGATTGATTTATCTATTTTTTGTTTTGCTTTTTTGATGTTTAAAAATATTACTAATAATTTGAAAAGCATATTGGAAATGAAAATTAGTAACCTGAAAAACGATCGCAACAATATCATTTCCGATATGTCGTTTCCGTTGTAACTGTTGAGTATCACCAGCTGTATATGGTAACATGGTGGATATATGAAACATAATTTCGCGTTGTCGAAATTGACAATAAACTGATTCGATACCTGTTTGACCATGTTGTGTATCCAATCCACCGCGATAACCCTTCAGAAAGTAATATCATGATAATTAACGATAATAATGATAATCGTAATTGGTGATAGACGGTGATAAAAAATATTAATCAGTATTTGTATTTGTTAAATAAATAAATATTTATTATTATCTGTTGAATAATTCAATCATAATAATAATTGTGATAATAATAGTAATAGGGAAAGTGTTATTTTTATTTCGTTGATTAATAAATTAATTAATAAGAATGCTTAGTTATAAATTTTTAGTTATTTAATAATTTTAATAACAAACACCTGAGCTCTAATAGAACAAAAAAAAGGATTAATCTAGTAAATATTATCAATAACTAGTTAGCATCATGAAATCACAGCTAATTCATTGAATATGTATGGAAGTAAATAAGTAACTTATGAAAAAGCAATTATTTTAAAAAATAAATAATATATGAACTATTTCTGTCAACAATGCTTAGGAATAAAATTAAATTAATTAAAGTTTAAAACCAATAATTTCAATAATCAATGGTTTAATATGTAAATGAATACATTCATAAATTAAATTATTAACCTTAAAATCCCTGAGTTCGATCCGTTCACCAATGATATTTAAAAATTCATCGAAAGCATTTGAAAATGTGGCATTTCCGAAAAGCTCTTCTTCGGTAGTCTATAAGCAAAAATTAAATTTTACAAGAACAATTGAAATTATTGATCAATTGATATCATTGGTGATATCAATTAATATCAGTAATACAAAAGATTGCGTAATTAATAGATTATATCATACATATTGAATTTTTTTGCTTTTTCCCTTGAATGAAAAAGTTTTCATTTTTTTGAAATCACATTTATACAGTAATATTACAATTTTATACTTTATAATCTTATACTATATTACTATATTTCATACAGTAATATTACAATTTTACGATAAAGTTAATTATATTATTTCTAAAACTTTCATTCCATACTTTACCTGCCCGAATCGCTGATAGATTACACCAAATTTGTAAGTGTTCGTTAGAACATGCTCATCATATTTTAAAATCATTTCGGTACCACCCGGGAAAGCTACCGGACTAAATCGATCCGTTGTTACTTCATCACACAGTAATCGTGCCATTCGACTTGCAGTTGGTCGATCTGCTAGAGCTAAAAAAAAATCATTTATTCATTATTTCCTATTTTGCATACCATATATCTCATTTAGTTAGTATTCATTATAAAAATTGCATAAAATTAACTTGTATTATACTTTTTAAATACTTTACAGTACAATAACCAACTACAGTAATAAACGGAAATCAATTTCTTTTTTTAAACATACTACCGTACCGGAAGCAGGGACAATTTCGTGTACAGTTCCATGTCCGGTACGTAATATAATCCTAAAATGTTCCTGTGAGGAAATAAGTTCCGTTCGTGCCGACAATACCAGTGGTCCTAATTTGTTATCAATTGCATAGAAATCATGATGCTCCTAAAATATATATTTCATCGTTCATTTATTCATTATTAGTTTATGTTATGATAACAACATTCCGAATTTCCGGTGATATTTATTTTCCGGATACATTATACTTTAACACCTCTTCTGCACTTTTAAAATGAGCAATAATACCTTCTCTTTAAATTCTTTAAGTGACCTAAATAACATAATTTACTTCTTTATTAGTATATTTCTAAAAACTCCTCAAGCTTCAAAAGGTCAGGTGAAAAAGAAACAAATTGTTCAAGCAACAATAATTAAAATGGAATCAACAATTAAATTAGACAAAATGATTTAATGCATTTAATTTGTTCCAATAGGTAAATTTATTTTTTTTATAAATCCTGTTTACCTAACATAATTAATTGATTTTTTGTCCAATGATTTTTCATTTGCAAAATTTTGTTCTTATTAAATATTTTCATAAAAACAATTTTTTCATATGGTATTTTAGTTACAGTATACCTCACCGATACTGTAATCAATTACAGAAATAACAAAAAATGATAATAATACTTATCATAATAACTTATTGTATCTTGACACACGGTAAAATGTCAAACGAAAAAAATGAAGAATTCTCAAAGATAATTAAGAATTAGAGTTAATTAAAATTTAATTTAATGTTACCCGGCCAACAAAATGTCGCCTATAGCAATGTGACGTATCATCCGTTTCTAATTTCGATCGAGCACAACTACTGGTAGCCGGACAACATCCAACAACTTCATCGTCGATATTAATTGTACAGTTACTTACACCGTCTAACCAGTAGCCACCACCGGCAGGTAAGACAATTTGTGGATACGGTCCCGAGTATTTCAAAATCTTAAATTTTATCAGTTTAATTTTTCATCCAAGCGGAATGGTTAAATTTCAATTGAACTTTTAGAATTACCAGTTATAAAGGAAGAAATTTTCATTTATCTTTTCTTACAAATCGTTATTTTGACTAAAAGAGAAATTTCAGTAATTAAAATTAAAATAATTGAAAAAGTAAAATAATAGATTGGTAATGGTACTGTATACAATAAATGTGTTACTGAATTTACTGTATTACTGAATAGACTTTTGAAGAATTTTTTCCCTATTTTTCGCCTATTTTTTGATGCTTTTAAAGTAATTTTAGAGTAATGAGCATTTAGAGTAATTTAGAGAATTTTGAGTAATGAAATTTCGTTTTTGCCATCAACTGAAAGTAATATTGGAGATAAAAATTACTCAATTTAATCCTAGTAAATACAAAAATATTAATTAATGCAAACTTTCAATATACCTCTTTGATAGTATCTCTGGTCTTCATTATCCCACCTGTTCCATTACATTGAGCTGTTGAATTGTTCTAAAAATAATGAATTTGATTATATTTCCATCTAAATGATTGAAAGAAATTTATTTAAAAAATGAACTGAAAAATAAGATAAAATATCAATACTGTATTATTCAATTCTTTATTATTAATACATTTACTATTTATTATTATTATTATTCAATACTGTATTATTAAATGACAATGCCAATATAAGGTCAAAAGGTCAAACACTATCTTTGCTATAAAAATTTCCATAAAATTGTTAACAAATCGTTATATTAGTCATTATGTTAATTTATACTATTTATTTAATATTATATATTAATTGATATTACTACTAACTAATTGTATTTTATCATGATTACTTAAATAAGCAATTCAATTTGCATATTTTAAGTATTTTATAGTAGATGAATGAGAATAGGATCATTAATTGATTTTATCCATTTATTGATTTTTTTAAAATAAATTAAATAATTCTATGATTGATTACATTAATTATCATTTCGCTTAATTATTTACTTTACCATACACCTGAATGATAATTTAAAAGATGATGATGTCCTATTTACTATTATGCCATGATATTATTAAGTTAGAGCCAAATGTAAGAAATTTTCTATTTATTAAATGTTTGTCATATCAAATTGATAAAAAAGACAAGATTCGAATAGTTTTGTCGAAGAATACCTGGCAAATTTTTAATTAATATCTTAAGCATATAATTTCACTAATTAAAATGAAAAAAAAAAACCAAATGGTAAAAACAATTGATTAAAATCAAACTTATGTTCAATCATAAGTAAACACTACATTCATTTTAATAATATCAGTATCATTTTTTTGTACAAAATTCTCACATCATTTAGGTTATTACGAATTGTTTGTACATCCGGTAAACATTGTAAGTAATCGATTGATTTTGTACTACTGATCCATACCGGTTTGCTAATTTCCATTGTGAGTAATTTACGTGGAAAAATTAGATCAAATAAACTACGTGTTCGTTTCATTCTTGAATGTGAAATACTAAAACGTTGCGCTTCTTTCATATTTCGATCTGCTGTTAGAAGCTTTTCTGCTGCTGATGCCATAAATTTCGCTCGATGAATTCGTGATTCTTCATAATGATAATTATTATTCCTATCACTATCATTATCATTATCACGATTAGTCCAATTTTGATCATTCTTTTGCCATGATATTTTAAAATGTTGATCTTTTGATAGAATCGAATCATTCTCATCCTCATCCTCATCCTCATCCTCGTCATCATCATCATCCTCGTCATCATCATCATCATTATCGTAATCACTATCACTATCGCTATCACTATCACTATCACTATCGCTATCGCTATCAGTATCATTCTTTAAGCTGTTAAAACAAATGCATAGATCATTGATTGTAGTGAAACGTTGTGATGTTTTCTGCTTCAAAAATGAATCCCAATTACATAATGCTATATTTTCATGATGTAAAGGACATTTGAATGAATTATTTGCTTTCAATTCATTCGAATTCGAAGTTGATGAATCAAATGAATGAAGTTTTTGTGATGAAAGTTGCTTAGCTTTCGTTGAAATATTCTTACAACATTTAAATGTTTGATTCGATGATTGATTTTGTTTCCTATGATCGTTGCTGCATTTTACGATCGTTGTTGCTCGTTGTTGTTGTTGAGGTTTTTCAAAAAGTAATCGATTAAAATGATCAACAGAAAAATATTTCTTCACTGGTAATTTATGATAATCACTGGGATAATAAATCGGATTATAGTATAAATCTTTAATTTTATCATTATGATTATTGTTACTATCATAACAATGATTTAAATCACTACTATTAATAATATTAATACTTCGTGATTTTTCATGATTTAACGGTAATTTAAATTCAGCAAGGGAATATTTCGACTGATTAATGATTTTTGTAGCAGTAGATGTAGTAATAGTAATAGTAGTAGTAATAGGGACAGTAGTAGAAGTAATAATAGGTAATTGTTGGGCCATTTCATAAATTGAAATTTCTGAAATCTACTTTATTGATCATAATGATTGATAGATTTCAAATAATTATTGCCATCAATTTGTGATTGATTTAGTGAATTTGATAATGAGAATGATAATTAATGGAATGATTTGAAATGAAATTAAAATTGATAAGAATTAGATTATTTCATGTGAAACTAGCTATATCACAATTCTATCAATTTCTTTCAAAATAGGAAAAAAAAATTTCTGCTAAATTATGAAATTTATGGAAGTTACTTTATGCTTTCTTAATAATTACATGCAAAATAATATACTTACATACTTACAATACTTGCACACAGAACTTATTATACAAAATCAAACATTAAAAAACGATGTAAGAAAGGAGATAGAAGAATAAATAACGTCTTTTTCATATTTAAAAATATTACGTGAGCAATATAGCCTATGAATATAATGATATTAATTCATAAATAATATTATTCGTTTC
>JABVXU010000691.1:0-25704 GCA_013365365.1 Cruorifilaria tuberocauda
TTAATCGGTCTTATCTAATACAGGTATTCTTTTTTTTCTTCGTAAAAATATTAATAAAATTAAATAATTTCAGTATGAAATTGATAAATTAACCATTAATTGCAATAATGAATTTAAACGATTTCAGAGTAAAATTGAAAAATTAATGATTACAATTGAATTAATGAAAGGTAAGATTATTGTGTGATAAATTACAGGTTCACAGCTAATCACTTACATAGTCATATTGGGCAATTTAAATTCATGTGTTAATCCGTGGATTTACATAATATTCAATAGGAATCAAGTTAAAAAAGCATTCACATTTACAAGTGGTAATTCATTTCTATGCTCGAATTAAAATTAAGTAAAGTAGGATTAAAAAAATAAAGTAAGAATAAATCAAAGCAGAATTAAAATTCTCAGCTATTTATTTATTTTTTGGACAAAAAAGTAAAGTAGAAATAAATTTGAAAAGTTTTACTGCGAATTTATAAATTATATGAATATGAAGAAAATTATTACTGTAACAGAGATTAGGATTAAAATTTTTTAACTTTTAATGTCCTTTATTGAAAATTTTCAAATTTTTTTTCACATATTTCTTAAGAAATCGAGAATTTAAGATACATTTAAATCTCTTTAAAAGATTAGTAATTTGCTATAATTTCAATTATTATTCATATTAGTATAACGATATCAATGATTTAAGCGGCTAAAGTTAAAAATCATTAAAAAAAATTAAAAGTAATTAATAATCTATCGATCTATAAATAAATCGTTTTAGTATTGGTTTTTAATTTCAGTACCTAATGGAAATTATTGTTTTAGACATTAATAGAGTGAAATAGTGCGGATGGATAATAAAGATCCAAACATATCTTATCTTATCAACTCTCTGAAAGCAATATTTCAACTATCATCATATCGGTTTGTAAAATTTACAATTATTCATATATTAATTTTATTTAGTATTAAAATTTATCATGATTACAATTATTATTTAATAATAGCTTATGATAATATTATATTGTACTATTTTGCTAACAATTATAGTACTCAAATTTATCACATGAATACTCACACACCAATTTAATAATTACCAACCTAATATATTTGGTAATAATTCTCCAAAGATCTATCCTGAAAATTTATAACGATTATTATTATACATATTATTGCGGAATTTTTATTTCCACCGGAAATTGCAATTTTTGAAATTTGAAAACCTTTCATTTTTTTCAGCGTAAAAAATTAATTACAGGTTGTATTATCAAGTGAACAGGAATTTCATCAAATCAAATATCATTTTTCCAATCTAAATAATCAATCAATGTTCTTTCATCAAAGGATTTATCGAAATTAATAACAGCACGTGTATTTTTTAATGCGTGAAATATGAAGCTTAAACGTGAAATCTCGAGTACAATCTTTCACAAAATAAAGATTCATAAATTTGAAAAAGTTATTTCCATTAGTATAGTTATAGTCTTTATTCAAAAAAAGAAAAAACGGAAAGAAAATAAATTCCCCTGCTCTAAATTTTGCAGATTCTATTCGAAACTTTTTGTGACAATGAAAAAATAGATTGATTCGATCTATTCTAACAAATTTATTATCGCGAAAAAATTTGAAAATATTAGTTATGGATGTCGTTATCAGCTTGATTATTATTACTATTATTATCACAAACAGTATTGTCTTAACTTGTCCCAACTTGTATTCAATTGAGCAAAAGTACTAGTGATAATAGGAAAAGTAATTGTTCTTATTGTTTGTTTCAGTTATTGTTACTTTTCAACTCTCTTCAATATTTTATAAGAATATGCATTAATTGAATTATTTACATTTGATTCTCAAAATAAAATAAAAAATAAAAATATGTCTAATTTGATCACATTAAAATGATATAAAGAGAATAAATCATAGAATTAAATATATACGTAGATAATTTTTGATC
The DNA here is from genome assembly GCA_013365365.1 of Cruorifilaria tuberocauda. Taxonomy (NCBI): domain Eukaryota; kingdom Metazoa; phylum Nematoda; class Chromadorea; order Rhabditida; family Onchocercidae; genus Cruorifilaria; species Cruorifilaria tuberocauda. Next base: position 1,940 of record JABVXU010000691.1, read on the forward strand.
AAAGTATAACTTTCATGTAGCGGATATTGAGATCTCATAAATTGTTAATATTCTATTAAATTGGCATTGTGGCTGCTTGCTACTTATGTTCGTCAAACGCTGTTATATAGTTTGATCAGAAAACCCGGATAATCTAACTGAAATGATCTTTTTTTTTCCTGATCATTCAGGTTTGTATCATATAATCGAATATATCGACATAATACTTTCCCTTCCACAACGCTGAAAAAAAAATCATACAACTACCATTTATGATTCATCTTTTACCATCAACCAAGATTTTAATAGGAGATCGATAAGTTGCTAGCTTTCAAAAGTTATTAATTTGTATTATTTTTATAGTCCTATATAGAGTTGTGCATGCATCAATAATTCTAAATCGTTACTTCTATTTAAAATAAAAAGCTAACAAAAATAAGTCATTTTCACACCATTCATGTTTAACTATAAAAGATAAAACAAATTTTACAAAGCAACATATAATTAATCAACAAATCTGATTCACTGATAATCACTACTCCATGTAATCCCTCACGTACAAAAAACAAAATGAATAAATAACCCGCTTTTTTATCACAGTGATAGAATTCTTTGAAGGTGTTTTGCTATTTGTGGAATAAATTCCCACTATTATCCTGTTTTGTAAGCAAAAAAGTAAAGGATAATTTAAGCGAAAAGAGAAAAGACATCTTAAATCAGATAAAAATATCGCGGATTAAAAAACAATAATTCCTACAAAACAGCGTTAGCCAGTACTATTAGTTTTTCTCCCAGATATCAAATTTGTGAACTACAATAGCCTATTTCTATTATTTTATTTATGCAAAATAGATTTTGAAATTTTCATTAAAATTTTTGTTAAGTAAAAAACATTTTCCATCATTTGAACATATCAAATTTAGAAAAAAACTGAATGAAATATGAATAATTGTCTTCAGCTAGTGCATGGCCACCGGAATCTATGCAAGATAATTGTACACATTCGAGTCATCCTTATCACGGCACATATACTCACGCTCGATGAGACTTTCGATACGTTTCTTCAAATCAACCGGCTTTACAGGAAACCGGAGCTGATTAAACAATTCTGAAATAAGCAACTGATGTGCAAGAGATTTTCGCGTTTTCATGATACGAACGATAGCAGCGTCAATTTGATATTGTCGATCTTGAAATATTTCCTCTTCTGTTTGAGCACGCTCCACAGCCTATAACATATAATATAAGTTAATATTGAAAAATGCTGAAAAACCAATTTTTGATTCTAACTCATTATTCGCAAGAGATCGTAAAAATCAACAAATCAAATACAAAATAATAAGGAATGTATATACAGAAACCTGATGACAAAAGTAAAATATAAGGGGAAATCATAGAACTGCAGATGCTGAAAGCCGCAATATTATGCAAACAGTCTTTCAAGAAAAGATATATAGTATTTAATGGCGAATTTAATGAATCGATTGTTTCATCATTTTGATGATCATGACCATTTGATAAAAGTTTTTTTCATTATTTAGATTTGAATTTTCTATCTCTTAGAAAAAACCCAGAAAATTCCAGAAATAACCAACCGTTTCTTTCATCTGAACTTGACTTATGCGAATTCTGTACAATTTTTCATTGCATTCTGGATTGAATGCAAACAGATCATTGGCTTTAATATCCTTGCCACGCGGTGTTTTCTTCAAAACTCTTAATTTGCCACAAGCCAATGACTGCATTGTTCTTTCTAGTTCATTTTTTTCTATAAATTCACACCATTGAAAGCTAACAAAAAAATTTTCGGAGGATTACACGTTATACCATTTTAGTTACAACAGAATTGCAATCAATATTGATTTAGACTCTATTAGTTTTTGATAGTTTACCACTTTATTTGGTACCCAAGAAATGGAATTTAAATCTACCAATTTTGGTTGCTAACTGAATTTCCTCATATGTCCATTCGAGTTTATCATTGAACAGAAGAAGTACTAGCGCTTGAAACATCGTAACTTGCAATTCTTTCACGACCTGAAAATTCATATATTTGAAGACCACCATATTTACATGCTTCATAATGTAGTATAAAAACATAAGAACGAATCATCCCCACATATAGTTATAAAAAATATATATATCGTAACAGCTATAAGACTTTCCAAAAGAGTTGTAAGTGTAAATGTACACTCAAACCGATCAAATAGACAAATGATTTAATATAAGCAAAACAAACGTTTACATTAAATTGAGCGCGTAATAATAACTGAGCTAGACTGTGTTGCCATTGCAGCTTTCTTCCACTATGCTTTGCGAAATAGAACTGAAAAAGTCAATGCAAAAATAACTATTTTAAAAAATTACAATATCAAAATTCGGGAATGCATACATTCTGAAAATGTTCTTGATATTCAGCCAAATTTGGTGGTATTGCAACTTCCATATATTCATATGTTGGCCAATGACCCATTGTTAATACATTGACATTGAATTCGATCTGATTTGTGCTATGTTTCAGCGTTCGATTGCGACCACCATGTTCCATATACTGAAACAGAATTTAAGTTAAGATTTATTGCTCAGGATAGCAGTGAACTGCAGCGCATAGAAAATCTAACTGATACAATTATCGTTAAAAAATTGTTCACTAAACTCTTGAAATATAATGATTAAACAAAAACCTGTTTAAATGATACACCAAGATCTTTAGAAACTTCCATGTCTTTAAACATCCCCTCTAATCGTGTCGTAAACGCAGCACCACATTCTTTAAATGAAAAATTCAAATACTTTTGTTGAAATTAATAAAAAGCAATGATTTTTCAGAAAAACTTTGACTTAAATGACACGAAAAAAAAGCGTGGTACTGTAATTTCCTTCTCGGAGTGTACACCGCATTATATTATTTTCGATTGCAAAGTAGCAACTGCAGTATCCCTATGAAAAACGTTGTGGTAAACAAGAGAATAACCGTATTATAACAACGAAGAATATACCCTGCTTTAGTTTTGACAGCATTGATTTCTCAGCATCAACGGATGCACTTTTCCCTAGTAATAATCTTTTTGCTAGATCTTTCTTGTAAAAGGCCTCGAAAACATCTTTGCCTAAAAACATCTGAAGTGATGTATCAAATAAAAGAAATATTCACAAATAATCGTTCACCCTTATATCCTTATAAACAGTTACAACCTCGATGCAGAAAAAGAGTTCCCATGTTATGCTGTATGAACGAAGATTTGAACTTCTGATTGATTATAAACAAGTTCATAAATAAGAATTAAGCGTTTAAATAATTATATAATCAAGATGAAAACTACCGACTCCATAACTACCTTACTGAAAACTGGTAAAACATTCTAAACACTAAACAGATACCTTGTATAAACCTGAAGAGCACAATAACTTCATCCATAAGATCCTCCAGTTCTTCCTCTGTAGCTCCTTTGTTTCCAGATCGTAATTTACTATCCATAAATTTGGCTGAAGGTCAAATAATTTTGTATTATAGGGAGCATGAAACTCTTTGAACCGTAAGATCTTCCTCATTGCATCCTTTCAAAAACCTATGAGTTATTATATCATACTAGTAAACAAACAAAAAAGGAAAAATAAATAAAAAAGGAAACAAATATAAAGATAGGGAAAAGAAACAAAAAAGGGAAAAAGAAAAAAAAAAGATAGGATGGCCAATATGCAAACCTTGTAAAATCTAACATTTTTGACATTTAATATCATTACAAAGCTCTAGAAACGTACTGCAGCGAAAGAATAATAAGTGATGAGAATAATTTATTCCGCTTACCAACAAGCTCAGCTGGTTTATTTGGTCGAGTATTGATGAAGTAATCAAATGAATCCTTTTCCGCCTGAATAAATTTTTCATTCCGTTGAAAACAACTGAAAATTTATAAATTTAATACATCGATAGTCAATCATGCTATCTGTGATAAGAAAATGAATGATTTCCAACAAATTAAAAAAAAACGTTTAGCTATTAACACTAGCAACTGAGAGAAATAGAACAAATAGATTTGGAATGAATAGTTCAATCGGCAACATTGCAAATCTTCAGTGTTCCAAGAAATTTTAATGTAATATTTAACGAAAAATGATTTCTACTGTTTGAAATTATCTAATTACAGTAGTAGACCAAGACTGGTAACGATAATCTTATCAAAACGTAAAGTCAAAGAAATGAAGAGTTAATAGGTATCCTATTAAGAAAAGTATATAAGAATTTTTTTGACAGAAACGAAAAAAAAAACCTGTCTACAATATTATCCAGCTGCCTTTTCATAGACAACAAATCAGCCACCAACGTTTTATCTCTATTCACATCCATTACCAACGTTTTCCCAACTTTCTGAAATATCAAGATACAATAATAAGATAAGAGTTCCTCTGAATAATGATTCTGATTATTCCACTACTCCTGAGAGCTTCTTATTAGTTTGTACTTCTGAGGTAACCGTAATTGGTCGATGAGCCGATAAGGAAGGTGAAAAATTTATTTTTAGACTTAAAAAAAGTTAATCTCGATGGCTGTACTTTCTCATTTAGTAATTAAGTGTTACATTCCTGACGAATTTTCTGTCTCCAACTCTAACTGCTACACTAATTTGTTATCTTCACCTGTTAATAGAATGCAAGCATACGATTGAAATAAAAATTGCTAACAACAAACAACATAATATTGTCCTTATATAAATGTTAGTAGGAAAAAAAGAACTTGATACCTTGACATAAGAAGCAAACACGTTTTTCAAAATAATAAGTCCATGCTTTGTCCTTGACACCATATTATACATTAAACTTAAATCATCGCATTTGTTATTGAGAAGCATTTCATCAAGGCCTGAAAAAAAAATCATTCTGTTTGATGCAACAGGCAAACTTTGAGACTAAACGAACATACATTTGAATAATTGCTACTTTCTTATTTCTTCAACTTCTCCCGTAGATATGCTTCTAGTTGTAACAGAAATGAAATAATAAATTAAGTACGCAACGATAACGGTAATAAACAAAAACAAAGAGGAGAGAAGTTAATAGCTGAAATTAATCGAAGCTAAGGGAGTGAATACTGAAACAAGTAAGTGAATGACTTGTAGACCGAAACCTTATTATATACGAAATTCCACAAGTAAATGATAGGTAAAGGCAAAATCACCTTTGTTTATAAATGAATCCATATGATCACAAATTAAGCATCTTTCAGTAACTGCCAACAGTGGTTTTTTTGTTGTGTAATCCAAATAATAATCAACGCGATTTGTTTCTTCTTCCAAACGCTTCTTTACATGTTGCAGATATGCTGGTACCTAAGTTATTAATTACTCTCTAAAAACCAAAAGCAAAACAGCATAAAAATTTACACGCTTTAATATATACAAAAAAAAGAAAAATATGATTTTGTACCTCAAGACTCTGAGAAAGATGACGTCCTTCCGCTTCATACAAGGTGCATGTAGTTTCAAGAAACTTGCGTTCAAAAACCTTAAATATTAGAAAAAATAATGTATTTAGACGAGTATTACAACCATACATGCTATATAACAAATAACGAATGAAATAAATGAGAAGCAGAATTTGAAAAAGGATAATATTATTAGTTGAGACTTTAATTTCAATCAGAAGATTCTTGAATGCTTTCTCCTAAAAACTTGTATTACATGAGCCGATATTTAATTAATAATTGGATGGAGGAACTGTTCATTTCTGTTCAGTCAATTACATCTAATTAATGCAAAATTCCTTCTCGAAGAATCACAATCGTCAATCGACATTAACGTTGCACTGATTTATCAAAGAGTCTTGAAATCTGACACAAAACCATTTTCAACCTCATGCTTGCTATACAATCGGTAATTTCAGTTATTTGCTCAAATAAAATTGAAACCTTACCTCCGTATAAACACGAAGACTTGTCATCATACGCAGTAATGATTTGATTAATAACCGATCAATCTGTAAAAGACTGTTATCAATACTTAAATATTTATATTAGTACAGATATTTAGAAAGTTGAGACAGAATATGGCGTTATATAATATCATTTCACAAGTATAGATTTGTTTGCTTACCGTCAAAAGTTCATCTTAGCATTTATCGCGTTTCAGATTAATATTAAATTGCAAAGTTAATGACAAGATCACTACGGGAAAGTAGGAATATACTTAGTTTGACGATATGAACTGTGGGCACACATGAATTGAGCAGTTGATATGGAAAGAATTATCACCAGAATTAATCCCGAATTCTTTAACTGTCACATAATCCAATTGAACTACCCGATTTTTAGAATGATATCATGGAGACATGAGTATTTCATTTTCTACACATCAATCAGCTAAAAACAAAAACTTACCTGTCCTCCCTCCCTTTCTTGTTCAATCATTTTCAAAAGTCCATCAACTGAACGTTTCCTTATACTCTCATTATCCATAACCTCATCACGGAAAATTTCTAACCCCATATCCCTGAAAACATGAATAATACCACGGTTAGATTGTGTAATGCAATTTTATATCAGTAACTCTGAAATTTTCAAAGCTGCCATAAATTTCAGCTTTTTCACTATACGATAAAACATTTGTCCCTCTAAAAAGATACACCCTATTTCGTTGATAATATTGTAAACCGAATTTGTTAATGCTCGCAATGTTATCACCTCTAATAAAAAAGTTCAGGATGAAAACTACAAAAAAACGGTTAATCATATCAAAATTCGAGCAGTCTGATAACGAACGTCTACAAAGCCTGGCAAAGTTACAATCCATTGGACAAAAAGGTACTTCTTATATTGAAAACATGAACTTACCACAATGAAATAATATTAGGATTATGCAGAACAAAGGTACGATCCAGATACAGGAAAACGCTGCGGATATTAATCTAAAATAAGTAAATAAATATACATAACCATACTGGTAATTTAATTGTTTAGAAAGAACTGATGTTGAAAAATGCCTTATTAATTGTTATGTTCATCCCCAAGTTTGAAATCTGCACGACACACTAGCACCAAAGAACACGATCACTGCATCATATGAGATCAAAAAAAATCATCCCGTAAGTATACCCTGAATAACTAATAGACAATATTATACATCATTTCAATTTTAAACAATTGGATAACTCACCAATTGTTCACAATATTCAAGCCAAAGGACATTGAAACTTTCGAGGAACAACTGTGTGGAGTCAGAGACATCCAATAAAATTTGAAGTTGTTCTATGATATATGATAAAATGCACGCCTTTAGCTTCTTATATATATTCACTGCCGCATTATTTGTGCATAAAAATTCGACAATCTGGAAATTTAGAAATGCTGGAAGTTAAAAATCAGGGATAAAAAAAATCAGAACAAAGAAACTAGGCTGACAAATCGGGAATTACCTCGTACAACTGCTCTAAAGATGTTTCGGCTTTCCTCTTTTTCTGTATTGAAACGACAGCTTCTTCTAGCGGTTGCCATTTTGCTTCAAACGGATCTTTTTCCTTCAATGATTCACGTTCTGAAAACAGAAAAAAAATTTTAATTTGAATAAAAAGATTTAAAAGTGAAAGATGTAAATGATATCAATATTTTGCTGCTCATCGCTTATGGATGATGATGAGCATTGACTATGCTGCAGGAATATGGTAACTAAATAATATAAGCGCTGATTTTTTTCTACAACACAGACATGATTTTACCATCATATTGTTGTTTGACATTTCCCAAAAACAAAAATGATTAGTTAATCACAAACATTAGAATAATTCTGCATCTTTCAAAGAACTTATAAACTAACGTTTGAAACCATGTATGATTAATTTCTTGCTACTGGTTGACTGTGTGATGTCACCTATAATTGAACGACCATTTTTGTGAGATACGCCAATGCGATGTTGCCCACTCTTCGTTTGTGCTGTTGAAGGACCGGCAATAAATGCCGCTGGTGATGTAAATCGAACCGTATTTCTCCCCGTACGATGGTTCGAAGTTGAAAAATTCGATGGCTGTGAAGAATTCAAACTGTTTGTGGTATCGCTGTCGCCAGTCTCCTGTGTTGCTGCTTCATCCATTGTTACTCCTGATGTTGCCGTTACTTTTAGCGGTTCGGTCTTTGAACCCGTCCTTGTTGATGGTAAAGTGCTGCGATGACGCTTTGTATCTGGTGGCTAAAATTAGCAAAATTAATCAAAATCCCCGTTTCTTAATCTTCGATGGTTATATTGTTTCCGGAAATTCCCTCTTCATTTCTTAATATTTATCCATTGCTAATATAAAGAGATTTTTCGCAACTTTGGGGAATCCTAAAAAAACCTAGGCAAAAAATATCACTTTAATGATATCAATAACTGATATTACATACCACTTCCAAAAGAGCCAAAGAAAGATGAGTGAATATGCCTAATTATATCGCTTCTGAAAGAAAATTTGTTTCTAACTATTATATTCATCGAAACATTGCCTAACTAAACAAGGTCCAAATAATTAATTTTAGTCGTTTTCACTGAGAAAGCTATAACATCCAAAACCTATCACTTCTTTTTCTTGCTATTTCTCCAACAAAATTTAAGCCCTGAAAATTAATAAGAATAAGTATAATAAAGAAAGAAATAAATAAACCTTGAATTCGTCTAAATTTTTGGGTTCACCAAGCAGTGAAGACGAGGTTTTCCGTTGCACCTCTTTTCCTGAAGATTTCGGATTCATTTTTTTTAATTAGAAATGCTGAAGATACTTATTTTTCAGTTCCTGTGGTACCATTTATCACCGTGAGTGACATCCAATGCTAAGTATTTAATTATAATTTTTAGCATAGCTAATAATAATCGTTCACAAAGATAGGACTATCAGGCACTCCGATCCTGAATAATCAATTTATCCATTCAAGAATATGCCAAATGCAAATTCAAAAATTTCATGATAGCTAATGAATTTTGAAGATTGAAAAATTGGAAAAATCGTCAGTAAGTTTGGAAAAATTGAGAATGAGAACATGAATATCCAGAATCATGGCAAATAAAAATTCGGAAGGAAGTTCTGAACTCTTTTATAAGTGCTATGTTCGATAAGTTCACTACACTTTATTTTTACAAATTATACAAAATGTCGTCTATTAGCAGGTATTTACTGCACTCAAGCCTTCATAGTACAATTTCAAACAAGATGATAGAATAAACCTACTATCTGCGGATGAGTGTTGTGTTTCCGCTCCCGGAATGAAAGAGCTAATCGGAACCGAAGACGATGACATATAAATAACGCGCCTTCACGTAAGCGCAAAAAATATTAATCTATAACAATAGAACGTTTCCCAAAAGCCTGGAAATAAAATTACACAACAATAACCTTTAGGAAAATCTAAATTCACGAACGATACCGTAAGGCCTAATTCAAAACCATTCAATGTCACCAAAAAATTTCATACAGAAAGTGACATCGGAATTAAAAAAAATAAAATTTACGAAATAACAGCACATTTTTACAAGACTGTTTTAAGTAAGGTATGGCAGATCAATTTTCCGTATATAAAACCCGCCATAAAGGCTTATGTGTCATCCAGTTCTTCTAATATTTTTGAAGCAACGATCTCACAATTCCCTAATCAATAATAATCCGATATTTCAAATACTACCATTAAAATAAAAAACATTTAACTGTAGCTCATATTACTAACTATGAAACTATTAAGTTAATAACTCACTTAACCTAAAGTAATCTAGATACGATTTGGTGATTCCATAAGTATACGGTTCGATATCGAACACATGCGAAAGGTTGAAAGGTCACGAAGTACTATTTTTTCATAATAAAACAAAACGATATTTTCCAATCCAGGAACGGTTACATGTGATCATGTGATCTGCTGATAGTTCCATTATGGATGTGACCGTCATGAATGTACCGACAAATATATATGCAACCCATCTTACTAATTTCTCAAATAATCTTTTAAATGAAGAAACAAGGTAGAGTTTAAATCTATCAAGCTTTTTGATATATTTGCCTACATAAAATCATCAGAAAAATCTTTTTAAGGTTAAAAAAAGTTAAATTTGATGAAATCCTACAATCTTTTACATCCTTGCCGCATGCAATTCCGAGATAAGAAAACCCGTTGCACTGTAGGATACATAAGTTAAGGAGAAATATGTATGGCGGGACAACTTTTTCTAGATTCTTCCGGCAATTCCTGATAATTCTTGCTGCGTACCAATAGCAAGTTTATCAGTAAACTGAAAGGTTACTTTTATCATTCATATAAGATTATACTATACTCCTATTCAGGGGAAAATCTCTCACAGCTGGTATACCGGGAATACGGAAAATGAGACTTCAGGAAGCTTACACGGTACACATACCTACACGAACTACCACTCTCTCTCACCCACCACTCCCTTTGCATCTCATCCAAATTCATTTATCCAAGATAGGACGGGCCGCAGGCCGTATTTCTGGAAGTGGAAGAGAGCTATTGGGGTTGCATTTAACCTCTCTTTTCCCACTCTTTGACCTTTTCTTTTCTCCTCTCTTCCTCTCCCTCTCCCTCTCCCTTTCTCTCCCAATCTTACCTAATACTTACCGTCTTTTATTGTGTTTTTCTTCTTCGCTGCTCACTATTTCTAAGCGTTCACAGTCGATTGAAGTAAAATATAATTTATCACAATTTTTGCTTTGATAGGAATGGATATTTTTCATTGTCATTTTGCGTGGGCTCCACACACTTGTTTACGTGACTTTTTACGCTTGGCACAACTAAAATATAAGTTTACCTCTTGCTTAGTACATGTTATCATGGGTATCAAGTGATAAAATGCATTTTTCATGAACTTTAATGACATCATCACTATTATCACGATTCATTCTGCTGCCTCCATAGACCCAACTATCAAGCTTAATAATGGCTTTCCGAGATGTCATAGCATGAATGATGTATGCAGCTGTGTACGCATCATTCATGCAGCATATGGAATATCATATAAGTGTATACTTTGCATGGAATATCATATAAGTGTATACTTTGCCCGATTTTTCTTCCAAAACTGGATGTTTCTGTTTATACTGTTTTCGAAATTTTGTTTATTTCAGATTAACGCTTAGAGGTGTTTAACCTGATTTACGGCTGCGAGATACCAAACAAATGGCAGCAGCTGGATTAGAAGGTATTGATTATATACAGTCTTATTTTAGCTTCAAAATTTCCCAGCATGTTGTTAAAATTTATTGATTGAATCACTTCATTGACTGATTTTGTAATCGTTTCTCTCCCTTGTTGTCATGTGATATAATTAATTTAAGGTGTTTGCGCTATCATTTCATTCTTCTATTTGCAATAAAATATGCTCCAAATTAATGGAGGACTCCATGTTTTATATATTAAAATAGATAGTAGAGGAAGAGTAAAAAGCCTAGTATTAATATGTGGAGAAATCTGGTTGCTGTTAAATTCTTGAGAGAGATGTTCTTCTAAATTAATGCCCATTATAGTGAGCTTTTTTTGCAGCCTTATGAGAATGAAATTAAGGTCATTTTTTGAATATACGATAAGTAAATTTTCTATTGCTGTAGAGCATTTACATAACTTAAGTTTACTTTTGAAGAGATCGGATCGATTGGCAGGCTCTACTTTAGCTCTTTCTGTTGCCTTATATCATGTTGTTGAGAAATTCAATGAAATGAAATGAGATTATGGATAGTTCAATGTTGTGCTGTGCAAGTTAAGCCAAAGTTGGTTTCCAAAAAGTCGCAGTATCACTTCTTCAAACATTTATCTTGTTTGTTACATTCAAAAATCGATATTAAAGTATAGGAAATTGAATTATGGATAGAAAAAACAAGCAATCCATAAAATCTAATGGAAATATTAAAATATTGATAGAATTAGCATTTTTTTTCGTACTAAGCCAACGATGTATATATATAAGCCCAGAGGACTTACTGATTTGATAATTTATTTATAGTTTGTTCTTATTGATTACGAATGTGATAGAGAGTTTCACATTATTGTTTATTATGTTATTACATTATACTGCAACATTTGCTGAAATATGTTATGTTATATCATTAAGAATCTTTTTATGAGATAATATATGTAAGAGAAGATCTCATGACTAAAGATAGAATAAGGGAAAATGTAGTGGTCAACAAAAGAAAGAGAAATTATGTTTTTAAATTTCCTTGAAGTTCGGTCATATTTTTGGGTGTCCTATATCACTATCGCATCATACACATCACTATCGATAAATTAAGTGGGAGATAGGATTGAATAATGAAAGGGACTTTATTTGTTGCATATTTTGTTACCAAAATGTTAAGAATTATTTGGCATTGATGTTAACACTACATATATGCAATTCCATACGAATTATCAAAGATTCATTCTTTTTAATTGTTTTGCTACTCTTAGAATTTTTTAATTTGCTTTACAAATTTTTGGTTCTCTTTATCAGCATTATGCAAACCATCATTTTATTTCAATTATTGTTCTCATCTTTTTTTTCCTCTGCATCATTATTTTATTTCTTTTTCCAATTTTTTCTTCGGTGAAAAGCTTTGATGATGAATAATAGCAAATGTTTTTCCTAACGGGGAAATTTCAGAGTGAGCAGTGATCGATGAGTAACAATTATTAACAGTGATTATTGTTTTTAGTCTGAGATAAAGGTATCAATTGTTGAATTATTTTTGCGTTTAGTTTATTTGTTGATAATTTTCCTTGACCAACATTTAGTTGTTTCATTCTTTCTCGTTTCTCCTTTAATTGAACCTTCTCGAAAATAATTTTTGTCCTATTCGAAACTATTTAGTTGTTGTTATTAGCATACTACGATGAAAGATTCACAGTGGATAATCTCTAAAGTAGATTCATTAAAAGTGGAATACTACTCTTTGGGGGAATATCACTAGAATTATGGAACATCAGACGATTATGGAATCTTTTTTATGAAACGGATATTTACATGAATGAAAAGCAAAACTGACATAAAGAAGTAGAGGAGGTGGAAAATGTATGGAGTGAGAAATCATTCTCCTAGTAATGACGTATAAAAAATTTCATTCATATCTGTTAGCTTTCATATATCCATTGCAATTCATTTCGTAGATACATATTGCATATGTGTGTATAAAATAAGAGAGATAAAGGAAGCTGCGAGGGAGGTGTGAAAGGGACGAGTGGGATTGTGGATTATTTTGTTTCTCGTGAATTATTTTAGATTTAAGATGGCATGCACATTTGAAATACATGTATGTATATATATGATATGATATGAAGATTTTACAGTTTTGGAGAATTGTGTAAATGAAGTAAGCATGCAGCGCACCTAAATTTCTTCATCCTTTCTTTCTCATCATTTGGAAATTTTAATTGATTCTTTTTTTTTCTTCAACGCATATTTCACATACAATTGGTTATTTTTAACTAGGAATAAATTAACAAAATATGCAATCATGATTTATGTGGAGAAAACGAGAGATAGTTTTGATTAATGATTTATTTTGTTTTTAGATTTTAACAATGTAGGATTACTAATCAATGATCGCTATCATTAGAGTTTTGCGGGTTTTAATCAGTTTTAGTTTCCATAATTGCTTAGTTATTAGTAATGGAATGATTGTTTACAAATAATTGTATTATTGATTAGTAATCTGTGTTTTCCCATACAAATGTTAGTTATCATTTAAAAATTTTTTCTGCTTATTCAAATTCAATGATAAACCTGACGATAAAGAAGTTTTTTTTCACTGGTGTATATGCTTTAGTTAATATTAAGATTATTTATGATTTGTGAGGTTTATCTCTTGGATAAATTTCAAGGAATAGGAATACTACTCGATAGGTTCATCAGAGCTTTTTAGTTTTGGGGAATAGCATTTAAAATTTTTATTCTTTTTTAATAGAAATTTAATAGCAAAATTATGATGAATTTGGTGAATGAAAGTTGAATAGCTTTAGCATTTTATGTTTTCAATGAGCTGTAGATATTTGAAGTGCCATTGTTTTTCTTTCGTGTATCTTTTTCTGGATTGAAATCCGTCAATGTTTTCTTTGCTATTACGGAGTTTCTGTGCGGCTATTTGTTTATGCATTATCCAATTCAGAGTATGGCATTAGGATAGAATAAGAAAAACTATTCAGATTATTTGTGGAAAATTACAATCTCTGCCAGTTTTAATCGTATCTTGAGAAAAACGAATGACTTTTATCGCCTATCATACAGTTTGTTCATATTTCAAATACATTCAGTTCGGAATATTCGTTTGCTAAGTGGATCAGGTAATGCCTTCCAAGAGGCCTCCTCCTCCTCAAAAACAATCTGCAGCCCAGAAATCCAGAAGAAACAAGGTAGCTACCCAGGAATTATCATCTTTGGGAAGGAAGAAAGATGCTCAAATGCAAGATGCTATGGATAGATTTGCAGATGAATTGAACAGATCATCGGATGACGAGGATAGTATTGTCGAAGGTCGGTCTGAATTAACCTTCATAAATGTATTCATTATTCTTCACACTTATTGTTTCACATAATTACGAATCTCGGATCTTTCCAAATCCAATTTTAGACTCATCTTTATTCTGATTTTTTTTATCCATTATGTATAATCTTCTTTTGAAGTCCTGCATTAATGTTTTCAATTTGTGTTATCGTTTTGTTATTGATTGCTTGGAATTCAATGCTACCAAATGTTCTAACTTGAATTGCAAAGAACAAAAAGGTTGTAAATTATTTTAAAAAATCTCGTTTTTTCTTTTTTTAATCGTTCTTCGCTATTCTTGATTGACTAATTAATGTTTTTTAAATTATTTTCCTGGAAAATGAGGGAAAAATATTTTAGTAAATTTGTTGAAGTTATCTTGAAGAATAGTTCATTTTTATAACGAAATTAGCTTTTTATACGCGAAAGAATTTTTCTGCTACCATTCAATGCATGTCTTGAAAGTGTTGATTGTGGAAATGAAACCGGTAGGTCACAACCCGACCACTGAATAATTTGAAATTAATAATCATATTCTAATATTTCAAACCTGATTCAGAACACTATTGCCTTCTCACAGCAACTATGAAGAAAGGCATGAACCCGCTTATTTCAATGATAATTTTTAAAGTAATCTCTCACATAAGAATAGTTTTTCAGCTGGTGATGAACATTTCATTAATGGTTCTTCGATTGAACTTAGTGAAGTTGAAAAAGAACTGTTGAAAGAAGAACTAAAAAAGGTACGTTTTTTTGCGGTGACATTATATCTAAGCTTCAACCTAGTTAAATTCATTTATTGAAGTTTGATTCAAGATCTCAGCTCTTTCTCTTATTTTAACTTTCAGATATTTTTTAAACTTTCAGATATTGATGATTTTTACTGCTCAGTTCGATTAACTAATTTATGCAACAATTTTTACTTTTATCTTAATTTTTACGCTTCTCTCTTTACCATCTTTAATATTCGTTTGGAGTTGTCAAAGTTATAAAAATTAATTATCATTAGTACAAGAAATATGAAAGTATTTGGCTATTTATAGTTTTCTAGTTCATCCAGTCTCAGTATGATTTAATATTTTTACTATAGTTTTTTAAGTATTTGTTTAATTAAAATTCGCTAGACTGAAGAAGAAATCAATACATTACGTCAAGTGATGGTGGCACGTCAAAAGCATGCGAGTGATTTGAAACGAAAATTGGGCATTTCACCTTTCACTGAATTTACTGCTGATATCAATCAGTCCTTGCAACATGTTAAAGAATCACAAGCGTAGGTTTTGTTTGAGTCGAATGAATTTTGAATTTTTCGGTACAGATTAGGTATATGTTGGTTCTAGGCAGTGTTGAATCTATAGCTATGTTGTAGTCAGTTTAGGGTGAACGAGTGATCTTTGTTAAGAATTGTGTAAATTTTTCAAATCTTATCAGTTATTCAAAGAAATATTTATATGTTTAAGAGATTTACTTATAATATTATGTAGTTGGGTAATTTTTGGTTTTTGAGGTATCAAAAAACATCGGAAGTGGTCGCAGGTACAGCGGATACTGTGAAGAACAAATGGAACGATATGCGTAATTCATCACTATTCAAATCATTCGAATCTAAACTAGGAACAGCGTACACAAATGTAAGGCATTCATATGCTTATGTACTTTCCCTCCTTCGCATTCCGATGGCATTTCATAGCTTTAATATCACTGAAAGAACAAACTACATGTGATAAAATTGTGGAGTTTTGGACAAAAGGGAAAGAATCGATAACGAGACTACCCAACATACTTAACATTGTACATATATATATTTCTTACATTGGGCAGTGCAAAGAATTATTGAGACATGCAATAAGTCAGTGACAATGCATAGAATGAGTTGAATGTCGTATATGAGATAAATGAGTGGTACTTCACGTCGATATACAGTAGGTGACTGAACGGAATATCGTATAGGCACACAAAAGATAACACAGCGATTAAGAACGTAGAGTCAGTGGAGAACGAAGTCAATGGGAAAGAGCGGATTTGTTTGATATTACTGAATTTACTGGTGTTCTTATCTTCAAATGTAAGGCAATAAAGTTTATTAGCAACAGATAAAGCTGTGTTTGAATTTCAATTTCATTGATTTCATCAGAGTTTTAGGCAAAAATGGCGGCATCGACAAGCATCGACCAAATTTCAGGCATAGCTAAATCATCATCGGGAGTATCCAGCCAAGCGGATCCTACATCACCGTCCAATGAAAAATTACAGCTGTAATGCTCGGGTTTGTTTCTTGTTATATCTTCAATCGTAATTAAACTCTTGAATTTGAAAAGTATTGATAAATTGGGAAAATTAAAACATTATCTTTAGTAGCAAGTAGAAATTTAAATCAATCAAAATTATAACAAAGAATTATTGGTCTAGTTTCGTTCATATTATAGCACACTTTCTGGGACGTTTCTAAAGACATAGGTAATAAAGATTACCGTTTTAGTCTGACAGAGTTTTTGTACCCAGTACTTCAAGTAAGACGCTTGCGTAAAAAAATGCGCAAAATAGAAAATTAAATTTTCAGAAATCAGTTCACGGTATACAATGAAGTATTTATGATGTTAAACTTTTACTGCTTTCAGGATTTTCTCTCTGTGTGGCATGTATTCGAATATTGTTAGCGATATTCTATCTTTTGTGGAAGACAGCAATGGCAAGAAAAAATAATTAACATAATAGAGAACATTGTTTCTCTTGGTACAATATTTCATGTTGTATACCACTCTCTTACTCACACCATTTTTCCACCACTCTACTCTGAAATGTTCCATAATTATATCTTATTCCGTTTATAAAAATGTTTTTTTCAACTCTGTTCCGTTTCTTTCATTCTTCTAAATCCTCTTTCTTTTATCATATATAAAAAAAATGAAATTAAGTTTTTGAAATTTATTGCTTTCGATGCTTCAAAAATTCACTCTTCTGCGATTTGAAAATATAGATGGCATATGCTGGGTATCAAGTGATGGCACTTTTGGATGAGAGATCAAGTGTTAATACTGTATAAATATGTGGAGAAATAATTTTGGTTTTTTATTCATAAGGTATTTTATTTAAATGATAAAATAAAATTTTTTTATGGGATATCATATTATCATATTTTTTAGAAAAATTATCTGGTTGTCTCCGTAATTCGGATTCGAGATGTAATAATATTGTGATTCACGTTAAGCAACAAACTATATCCGCATAGGGTTATCAATGAATATTGTATTAATTGAAGCAAACTATTTGCAGAAATTAGAGAAGTTTCACTTGAAATTCTTATTTCTTGAAATGGATTCTTTTATTCCAGATAGTTAAGTGTTGCTGAAACTCTGAATTTTTGCGAAATTTAAAATTAAAGAAAATGTAAGGTCGTAAATCAGAATGTAAATATAAAAGGAAGGCTAAAATAGTTCGTTCAATATTTTTTTCTTGTCTGGTTTGTCAGTTTTATAAAAACTTTTGAATAACTGAATAATTTTCCCTAAAGATTCGTGAATTTTTTTCGATTTTCAAACAAGAGCAACTTATATGAAGCATTTGTCCCATGAGAAGTTTGAAACGTCATTCCACGAAAAAATTCGCTATACATGAAACTTTTCAGTTTTTTAATAGACTGATGGTTGTTTCTTTCCAAATTTTCTTATGTATTACTTAAGATATTTGAAAGTTATTCAGCTGTTTAATGGAGTACTGTAAAATTTTTGTGAATTATTACTGCTTTTCTTTGAAATTACATAGTTAACTATAAAAAATATCGAATAGTGATAATAAAGTAAAGGTAAAGTAAAATTGATTCAGATTATTCATTATTCATGGTGGGGACTCTTTTGATTAAGCAGTAAAGAGAAAAAATTTTAACTAATAAATATTTGTAATTAATAAAGTATTTGGGAATTGCGATCGATATGAGAATTTCCAAATATCGGGGTTCTTATCGAGAAGGCGTAGGTGTTCAATAGTGTTATCTTACAAGTAGTACTTTATTAGTCAAGCTAGAGTAAGTTAAAATTAGTGAAGTTAGGAGGTGAAATTTGAATTTGCTTGAAAATTTGAACGAAATATTTTGATAACTCTTTGTTGGTAAATTGAAAATTTGGAATTTTTTAATTTCATTATAGCTGAAATAGCAAAAAAAACTTGTAATATTTATTCTTGCAAAATTATGATAATTATCGCAATGTAAAAGTTTTTATTCTTCGAAAGTAATTCCTTTCCATTGCTTTTAGAATTATTCCTGAAATTCAACCGTTAAAGCTTTCATATAGCTAACCCAGAAATGAGCAACTAAAAGGGATGCTAAAGAGTATTGTTCCATTATTTCAATAAAACACACTAGCCTGAATTCTACACAAGAATACTGGATTGATTTTTTTGAATTTTAAAAATATAAAATTAATTCTAAGTGTTGAGAAAATTTCTTATCCTGAATACTAATATGTTTTTCAATAGAACACACTAATCTGAATTTTTACACTTTTTATCTATTTGATACTTTGTAGAATTTAATCGGTATTTGTTGCAACAATTTTCACTAATCCATAATCAATTTTATAATTTAATTTAAATTAATTTTAAAAAATGAAAAAAAAAATCTCATGCTTTATATTCATTTCTTTACTATTGGTCGTATAACAGTTTCCGCTGATTTACCAACTTTTCGCATTTTCTTATTATGAAAATCAAAACCTGGTTCTGGTTTAAACTTGCAGCAAATAATGGAAGCAATCTGAATGCTAATAATTAGTATATGTTGTATTAATTTAGTATAGAATACATCTGACTTAAACTTATCTTAATCTTTGCTAATTAGAATAATATTTATTCGGAATTTTATTTTCATGTGATTTTGAAAGAGTTTTAAAATTTTAAAATCTCTCTCATTTTTTTGAAAGGATTTATTTATATATATATATAAAAGAATGATAAGAATTGCTTCATAATTTTAGTGTTATGATAATTAAGCTAACATTAATAGTAATAATGATGAAAGCAGTGGCAGGTGCATATAACGATAGCTGTTTCCAGCAATGATAAATTAATAAAGTTTCAAGCATAAACAATAATATCACCAATATCAATCAATAAAATAGCGAAAACTCTGCAAAAATTTTAGAAACGAAAGAAAAAAGCATGAAGTTTTTTTTTTTTTGACTAAATGATAAACATTCATTTCAAATTTGAAATTCCAAATTATAAAATTAATTAAATAAAAACAGATTTTGTAATGCAATTAATCAAATGACAATGGTAAATTAACTAATTACTGTTTTTCTCCTCTTTCTTCTCCAGTTGAATAATTAGTAAAGTAAAGTGATAAAAAGTAAAGTAGTAAAGTAATGTTGAAAGTAAAGCAATAAAAAGTAAAGTAGTAAAGTAATATTGAAAGTAAAGCAATAAAAAGTAAAGTAGTAAAGTAATATTGAAAGTAAAGCAATAAAAAGTAAAGTAAGAAAGTAATAGTTACTTTTTTTCCCAGTCTTGCTTAAACTCGATTACTATCCGATAACCAAAGTAATACAACACAACCACTTAATTCGTTAAAAAACATATGCAGTGGATATTTCATTGATAAATATTAAAATTTATGTGATTTGAATTGAAATTGAGATTGATATCGATTGAGTAATTTGTTTTTTGTTTTTTGCATGGAAGAAACAATTAATTATAGCATGTAATATGTATTGAAAGAAATGCAAATTATTTATTTATTGAATAAGTGAAATTGAAAATAAACAAACAAAGAAAAAAGTTTTTGAAAATGGCACAAGAGCATGATGGCACATTATATATTACATGATAGTAATATATTTTCAAGTAAACTGATAAATAAACATGAAAATGATTGATAATCAAAGAAGTGATTTCTCTTTGATAAGAAGGAAGAGAAATAAATGATAAAATAATCTTCCGTCTATCTAATGTAGTATATTATTAATGAATTATTGATTGAATTTGAACAATCCCGATAAATACCAGTATAAAAAATGAATAAATAATATCATTAGTAAGAAGAAGATGAAAAAAATTACCTGTTCAATTATTAATTTATAAATATATTTGAAAATGAAAAAAAAAAATGGAAAAAGCATAAAAGAGTATAAAATGGAAAGTATATAAGTATATAAGTAAGTATAAAGTAAGTAATCTAAATGATATATTACTATACCAAATGATAGAAATGAATAATAATTAACTTTGAAGTAATGAATATTAGTGAGTTTTTTTTTTTTTAATGAGGTTTATTAATTTAATATTTAAGTTTTTAGATATATTATTAAATTTCAAATTTTTATATTCAATTCAAATACTTGATTTTCTATGGAAATGATGTCATGATTAATAAAATATGTATATATTGGCATGAAATTTTTTACCTTCCGTAATTTATCCTTAATTTTTAAAATTCAAAAAATGGCAGAGATGTTAGGAAGAATAATATTTTGAGATTAATTTTAATTTTAATTCAATTCTCACTAAACTTTTGAAGTTACTTAAAGATAAGTGACTTGTTTTCATATTATTGCGTAATTTACAATAACTTAACGATAACTCGACCTCTCGATTTAAATGAAGGAAAAAACTTAGCCTCAAAACTTAACGTCACGATTTAAATGAAGGAAAAATGGCATTATCGATTATTGTATTGAATAAAACAGCACATTTAGCGGAAAATTTAAATTTGCTAAATTTAAATTTATTTTAAATTGAAAAATTTTAAAGTGCAACATAATTCTTTCGCATAAAATGATATCAATTCCATGTGTTTCTTTTTTTTTTTTTTTGTTTAAATTGCTTTTTTCCAATTCATATCTCAGTTCCATTCAATGAAACTTAACAAATTAAAAAAAAAAAACGCTGAAAAGAGGAATTTCAAATTTAACTACTTACATATCATACCAATTAAAAATATACAATGAGAATAATTGATAAAAATGATAAATTTAAAGAAACAAACCTGGTAAGTAATATCCCGTCTTCTTTTGTTTTTCTTTTTTTCATTTTCATTATCATTCATAAATTTTCAGGTGAAAGGAAGTAAAACAATCAACAAACATCTATTATAAAGATATATATATATATATATACGGTTCTTTTTGTTCCGTTTTTAAAATCTTTCCGGTATTGATGTAAATGTATTCCGGCTAATTTCACTATCCGTTTGAATTGTTGATAGTGAACTTGGTGGCGTAAGTGATAACATCGCATTACTCTCACATTTCATCACTTCACAACAATTCTTATCACTATGACAGGTGATAAATGTTTTTAATGTATACAATGATTTCGCTTGTAAAATTGACAATATTCCACCGTACAATAAACTTGTAATACCTGTAATTAATCAATAATACATTATTTAGTATTATAAATTAGTACAATAAACTTGTGATACGTGTAATTAATCAATAATACATTATTTAGTATTATAAATTACTTAACTAATTACTTAACTTTAAGCTATTATATTAATAGTTAAAGTAGAAAAAAAAATTATTTGATATTTAAATTTTGTCTTTTTCCTTATTTAGCATAATAAATTATCTTGAAATTTTCAATTATTTTTTAGCATTTTTCAAAATTAATAATTATAAAAATTGAAAAGATTCTGAGGTAAAAATTTGATAATTGTAGAAATTAAAAAGTTTAAGTAATTGAAAAGAGAAAAACAAAAACTAATTGTCGAATACTAACCGGCAGTTAATGTTGTATAAAAGCATGTTGAAAGATGAAAATCAAGAATTGACACTGATCCATCAATTGATGGAAATCTTATTTGAAGATTTTTCGGGACAAAAATGAAATAGACAAAATCAGCTAATAGAATTAATACACCAACAATGATAACTATCTTGGCAAAATTATGTGGTACCAAACATAGCATTAAAATTTGAACAATCCAAAAAGCAAACGCTGTCCTGGAAAAATTTTAAGTGAAAATTGATATTCATTGATTTAATTCTTATTTTATTCTAATGGAATGAAGTTAGATGAAATTTATTGTTTTAATGTTTATTTTATTTTATTTTTATTTTTTTTTGTTGTTTATTTATTTAATGTTTATTTTGTTTGAATCAATTAAATTGCATGAAGTTTTTTTTTTCCATTATTTTAAATTTATTTTGTATTTTTTGGTATAAAAAAACTTTAAAAGTTAACTATTTATCACTTACAGTTAGTTATTTATCACTCAAATTTTCTTTTCTTACTTATCTGACTATTTCTAAACTATTATCATTTTTATCAATTCGAAATTATCATGAGCTTTTTTTAGCAAATTTAATCAATTATCATCATCAATACTTTATGCTAATTTGTTATCATGAAAATTTATGAAGGTAAACGGAGGAAATTTTCAGTTGACAGAAATGTTAAAGTCCCAAATAAAGTATTAAAGTTTAAAATAAACCTTAAGTGCAGTATTGTATTATTTAGTAACAATTTTTAAATTATAAAATTATCACTAAATCGTTAAATTATCAGTGAATACATTTAATCAATAACTTATTTGTTATCAAAATAATGTTATTAATTCCTGTTGTTATTAGAGAAATTAAATTTGATTCTAATTTTTATCGTTCTTTTATATCAAATTAATCAATCTAGTATTGTCTATTTCAAATTAATTAATCTAGTATTGTTTATTTCAAAGTAATTAATCCTCTAATGAATAAAATTGATGAAAAATTACTAATTATACCATAACAAGTAGGCAGTATAATGACCGGTAAGACGATACTGTCTACCCCAGACAAATCCCGCTCGATCAACACTTAAATATTCGATTATTTTCAATATTGGATATGGTAAGCCTCTTCTTAAACTTTTTTCCAATTCCATTTCCATCGAGAATACTATAAAATTTTTTCGTTAGTTTTGTTTTTATCAGAAGGAATTACTTATTATTACTATTATTATATTATGTCACTATTATTACTATTATATATTACTATTATTATATTGTATTGCTATTATTGCTATTATTTATTATTACTGTTATTATTATAGCTTTATTAATAAAGTTACATTTTTCACTTTTATTATTATTACTATTATTATATTAATATTATCACTATTATATATTACTATTATTATATTGTATTGCTATCATTACTATTATTTAATATTACTATTATTATTATAGCTTTATTAATAAAGTTATATTTTTCATTTTTACTATTATTACTATTATTATATTAATATTATCACTATTATATATTACTATTATTATATTGTATTGCTATTATTGCTATTATTTATTATTACTATTATTATTATAGCTTTA